>CM066032.1:496549768-496695768 GCA_033557465.1 Ichthyophis bannanicus
GGAGATATGGCTTTGTGTTCCTAATGTAGTTATAAGCATCCCCCTACCTCCAGGAGTCCAGAGAGGCCCTCCAAGTGGGCTCTGTGTGACCCTGGAGATATGGCTGTGTGTCCTAATGTAGTTATAAGCATCCCCCCTACCTCCAGGAGTCCAGAGGGGCCCTCCCTGTGGGCTCTGTGTCACCCTGGAGATATGGCTGTGTGTCCTAATGTAGTTTATAAGCATCCCCCTACCTCCAGGAGTCCAGAGAGGCCCTCCAACGTGGGCTCTGTGTCATCCTGGAGATATGGCTGTGTGTCCTAATGTAGTTATAAGCATCCCCCCTACCTCCAGGAGTCCAGAGAGGCCCTCCAAGTGGGCTCTGTGTGACCCTGGAGATATGGCTGTGTGTCCTAATGTAGTTATAAGCATCCCCCCTACCTCCAGGAGTCCAGAGAGGCCCTCCATGTGGGCTCTGTGTCACCCTGGAGATATGGATGTGTGTCCTAATGTAGTTATAAGCATCCCCCTACCTCCAGGAGTCCAGAGAGGCCCTCCAAGTGGGCTGTGTCACCCTGGAGATATGGCTGTGTGTCCTAATGTAGTTATAAGCATCCCCCCTCACTCCAGGAGTCCAGAGAGGCCCTCCAAGTGGGCTCTGTGTCACCCTGGAGATATGGCTGTGTGTCCTAATGTAGTTATAAGCATCCCCCCTACCTCCAGGAGTCCAGAGAGGCCCTCCAAGTGGGCTCTGTGTCACCCTGGAGATATGACTGTGTGTCCTAATGTAGTTATAAGCATCCCCCCTACCTCCAGGAGTCCAGAGGAGGCCCTCCAAGTGGGCTCTGTGTGACCCTGGAGATATGGCTGTGTGTCCTAATGTAGTTATAAGCATCCACCCTACCTCCAGGAGTCCAGAGAGGCCCTCCAAGTGGGCTCTGTGTCACCCTGGAGATATGGCTGTGTGTCCTAATGTAGTTGTAAGCATCCTCCCTAACTCCAGGAGTCCATAGAACCCATCCAAGTGGGTTCTCTGCCACCCTGGAGATATGGCTGTGTGTCCTAATGTAGTTGTAAGCATACTCCCTACCTCCAGGAGTCCAGAGAGCCCATCCAAGTGGGTTCACTGTCACCCTGGAGATATGGCTGTGTTTCCTAATGTAGTTGTAAGCATTACCCCTACCTCCAGGAGTCCAGAGAGCCCATCCAAGTGGGCTCTGTGTCACCCTGGAGATATGGCTGTGTGTCCTAATGTAGTTATAAGCATCCCCCCTACCTCCAGGAGTCCAGAGAGGCCCTCCATGTGGGCTCTGTGTCAGCCTGGAGATATTGCTGTGTGTGTCCTAATGTGGTTATAAGCATCCCCCCTACCTCCAGGAGTCCAGAGAGGCCCTCCAAGTGGGCTCTGTGTCACCCTGGAGATATGGCTGTGTGTCCTAATGTAGTTATAAGCATCCCCCCTACCTCCAGGAGTCCAGAGAGGCCCTCCAAGTGGGCTCTGTGTCACCCTGGAGATATGGCTGTGTGTCCTAATGTAGTTATAAGCATCCCCCCTACCTCCAGGAGTCCAGAGAGGCCCTCCAAGTGGGCTCTGTGTGACCCTGGAGATATGGCTGTGTGTCCTAATGTAGTTATAAGCATCCCCCCTACCTCCAGGAGTCCAGAGAGGCCCTTCAAGTGGGCTCTGTGTCACCCTGGAGATATGGCTGTGTGTCCTAATGTAGTTATAAGCATCCCCCCTACCTCCAGGAGTCCAGAGAGGCCCTCCAAGTGGGCTCTGTGTCACCCTGGAGATATGGCTGTGTGTCCTAATGTAGTTATAAGCATCCCCCCTACCTCCAGGAGTCCAGAGAGGCCCTCCAAGTGGGCTCTGTGTGACCCTGGAGATATGGCTGTGTGTCCTAATGTAGTTATAAGCATCCCCCCTACCTCCAGGAGTCCAGAGAGGCCCTCCATGTGGGCTCTGTGTCACCCTGGAGATATGGCTGTGTGTCCTAATGTAGTTATAAGCATCCCCCCTACCTCCAGGAGTCCAGAGAGGCCCTCCAAGTGGGCTCTGTGGCACCCTGGAGATATGGCTGTGTGTCCTAATGTAGTTATAAGCATCCCCCCTACCTCCAGGAGTCCAGAGAGGCCCTCCAAGTGGGCTCTGTGTCACCCTGGAGATATGGCTGTGTGTCCTAATGTAGTTATAAGCATCCCCCAAACTCCAGGGGTACAGAGAGGCCCTCCAAGTGGGCTCTGTGTCACCCTGGAGATATGACTGTGTGTCCTAATGTAGTTATAAGCATCCCCCCTACCTCCAGGAGTCCAGAGAGGCCCTCAAAGTGGGCTCTGTGTCACCCTGGAGATATGGCTGTGTGTCCTAATGTAGTTATAAGCATCCCCCCTACCTCCAGGAGTCCAGAGAGGCCCTCCATGTGGGCTCTGTGTCACCCTGGAGATATGGCTGTGTGTCCTAATGTAGTTATAAGCATCCCCCCTACCTCCAGGAGTCCAGAGAGGCCCTCCAAGTGGGCTCTGTGTCACCCTGGAGATATGGCTGTGTGTCCTAATGTGGTTATAAGCATCCCCCCTACCTCCAGGAGTCCAGAGAGGCCCTCCAAGTGGGCTCTGTGTCACCCTGGAGATATGGCTGTGTGTCCTAATGTAGTTATAAGAATACCCCCAACCTCCAGGAGGTCCAGAGAGGCCCTCCAAGTGGGCTCTGTGTGACCCTGGAGATATGGCTGTGTGTCCTAATGTATTTATAAGCATCCCCTACCTCCAGGAGTCCAGAGAGGCCCTCCAAGTGGGCTCTGTGTCACCCTGGAGATATGGCTGTGTGTCCTAATGTAGTTATAAGCATCCCCCCTACCTCCAGGAGTCCAGAGAGGCCATCCAAGTGGGCTCTGTGTGACCCTGGAGATATGGCTGTGTGTCCTAATGTAGTTATAAGCATCCCCCCTACCTCCAGGAGTCCAGAGAGGCCCTCCAAGTGGGCTCTGTGTCACCCTGGAGATATGGCTGTGTGTCCTAATGTAGTTATAAGCATCCACCCTACCTCCAGGAGTCCAGAGAGGCCCTCCATGTGGGCTCTGTGTCACCCTGGAGATATGGCTGTGTGTCCTAATGTAGTTATAAGCATCCCCCCTACCTCCAGGAGTCCAGAGAGGCCCTCCAAGTGGGCTCTGTGTGACCCTGGAGATATGGCTGTGTGTCCTAATGTAGTTATAAGCATCCCCCCTACCTCCAGGAGACCAGAGAGGCCCTCCAAGTGGGCTCTGTGTCACCCTGGAGATATGGCTGTGTGTCCTAATGTAGTTATAAGCATCCCCCCTACCTCCAGGAGTCCAGAGAGGCACTCCAAGTGGGCTCTGTGTGACCCTGGAGATATGGCTGTGTGTCCTAATGTAGTTATAAGCATCCCCCCTACCTCCAGGAGTCCAGAGAGGCCCTCCATGTGGGCTCTGTGTCACCCTGGAGATATGGCTGTGTGTCCTAATGTAGTTATAAGCATCCCCCCTACCTCCAGGAGTCCAGAGAGGCCCTCCAAGTGGGCTCTGTGTCACCCTGGAGATATGGCTGTGTGTCCTAATGTAGTTATAAGCATCCCCCCTACCTCCAGGAGTCCAGAGAGGCCCTCCAAGTGGGCTCTGTGTGACCCTGGAGATATGGCTGTGTGTCCTAATGTAGTTATAAGCATCCCCCCTACCTCCAGGAGTCCAGAGAGGCCCTCCATGTGGGCTCTGTGTCATCCTGGAGATATGGCTGTGTGTCCTAATGTAGTTATAAGCATCCCCCCTACCTCCAGGAGTCCAGAGAGGCCCTCCAAGTGGGCTCTGTGTCACCCTGGAGATATGGCTGTGTGTCCTAATGTAGTTATAAGCATCCCCCTACCTCCAGGAGTCCAGAGAGGCCCTCCAAGTGGGCTCTGTGTGACCCTGGAGATATGGCTGTGTGTCCTAATGTAGTTATAAGCATCCCCCCTACCTCCAGGAGTCCAGAGAGGCCCTCCATGTGGGCTCTGTGTCACCCTGGAGATATGGCTGTGTGTCCTAATGTGGTTATAAGCATCCCCCCTACCTCCAGGAGTCCAGAGAGGCCCTCCAAGTGGGCTCTGTGTCACCCTGGAGATATGGCTGTGTGTCCTAATGTAGTTATAAGCATCCCCCCTACCTTCAGGAGTCCAGAGAGGCCCTCCAAGTGGGCTCTGTGTCACCCTGGAGATATGGCTGTGTGTCCTAATGTAGTTATAAGCATCCCCCCTACCTCCAGGAGTCCAGAGAGGCCCTCCAAGTGGGCTCTGTGTCATCCTGGTGATATGACTGTGTGTCCTAATGTAGTTATAAGCATCCCCCTACCTCTAGGAGTCCAGAGAGGCCCTCAAAGTGGGCTCTGTGTGACCCTGGAGATATGGCTGTGTGTCCTAATGTAGTTATAAGCATCCCCCCTACCTCCAGGAGTCCAGAGAGGCCCTCCATGTGGGCTCTGTGTCACCCTGGAGATATGGCTGTGTGTCCTAATGTAGTTATAAGCATCCCCCCTACCTCCAGGAGTCCAGAGAGGCCCTCCAAGTGGGCTCTGTGTGACCCTGGAGATATGGCTGTGTGTCCTAATGTAGTTATAAGCATCCCCCCTACCTCCAGGAGTCCAGAGAGGCCCTCCATGTGGGCTCTGTGTCACCCTGGAGATATGGCTGTGTGTCCTAATGTAGTTATAAGCATCCCCCCTACCTCCAGGAGTCCAGAGAGGCCCTCCAAGTGGGCTCTGTGTGACCCTGGAGATATGGCTGTGTGTCCTAATGTAGTTATAAGCATCCCCCCTACCTCCAGGAGTCCAGAGAGGCCCTCCAAGTGGGCTCTGTGTCACCCTGGAGATATGGCTGTGTGTCCTAATGTAGTTATAAGCATCCCCCCTACCTCCAGGAGTCCAGAGAGGCCATCCAAGTGGGCTCTGTGTCATCCTGGAGATATGGCTGTGTGTCCTAATGTAGTTATAAGCATCCCCCCTACCTCCAGGAGTCCAGAGAGGCCCTCCAAGTGGGCTCTGTGTCACCCTGGAGATATGGCTGTGTGTCCTAATGTAGTTATAAGCATCCCCCCTACCTCCAGGAGTCCAGAGAGGCCCTCCAAGTGGGCTCTGTGTCACCCTGGAGATATGGCTGTGTGTCCTAATGTAGTTATAAACATCCCCCCTACCTCCAGGAGTCCAGAGAGGCCCTCCATGTGGGCTCTGTGTCACCCTGGAGATATGGCTGTGTGTCCTAATGTGGTTATAAGCATCCCCCCTACCTCCAGGATTCCAGAGAGGCCCTCCAAGTGGGCTCTGTGTCACCCTGGAGATATGGCTGTGTGTCCTAATGTAGTTATAAGCATCCCCCCTACCTCCAGGAGTCCAGAGAGGCCCTCCAAGTGGGCTCTGTGTGACCCTGGAGATATGGCTGTGTGTCCTAATGTAGTTATAAGCATCCCCCCTACCTCCAGGAGTCCAGAGAGGCCCTCCATGTGGGCTCTGTGTCACCCTGGAGATATGGCTGTGTGTCCTAATGTAGTTATAAGCATCCCTCCTACCTCCAGGAGTCCAGAGAGGCCCTCCAAGTGGGCTCTGTGTGACCCTGGAGATATGGCTGTGTGTCCTAATGTAGTTATAAGCATCCCCCCTACCTCCAGGAGTCCAGAGAGGCCCTCCAAGTGGGCTCGGTGTCACCCTGGAGATATGGCTGTGTGTCCTAATGTAGTTATAAGCATCCCCCCTACCTCCAGGAGTCCAGAGAGGCCCTCCAAGTGGGCTCTGTGTCATCCTGGAGATATTGCTGTGTGTCCTAATGTAGTTATAAGCATCCACCCTACCTCCAGGAGTCCAGAGAGGCCCTCCAAGTGGGCTCTGTGTGACCCTGGAGATATGGCTGTGTGTCCTAATGTAGTTATAAGCATCCCCCCTACCTCCAGGAGTCCAGAGAGGCCCTCCATGTGGGCTCTGTGTCACCCTGGAGATATGGCTGTGTGTCCTAATGTAGTTATAAGCATCCCCCCTACCTCCAGGAGTCCAGAGAGGCCCTCCAAGTGGGCTCTGTGTGACCCTGGAGATATGGCTGTGTGTCCTAATGTAGTTATAAGCATCCCCCCTACCTCCAGGTGTCCACACAAACCAGTAGGGTGTGGCCCATCCACCCTGGGGATATGGTGCAGTGTCACAATGCTGTTGAGTCCATCCTCCCCATCTCCTGGAGTCATGACACCTGCGTATGGTGTTCAGGGAGTCACCATGGTGCCCTGCTGTATGTTGGTGAGGATGTGCCCTTGGACACCCAAGACCCAGGGGGAGGGCGAGCAGATTGTTACGGAGCTGATGTGAGTCTAATATGTCCCATAGGGTATGGAGGTTGGGTTGCACATCACCCACAGTCCATGGGGTCCACAGCTCAGCACACACACTGTAGATGTAGCCAGATGGTACGTTGCTTGCAGATGTGGCTGTGCGTAAGCCACACATCACACATATTAGCATGGAGATGCACGTCCAAAGGTCTGTAACAGAGACATGTCCCCAGCTATGCCTGTTGAGCCTGGTGGCACATGTGCACAGCCCCCAAGCAATCACACACCTGTTTGCAGATGCCGAGCACAGATGCTGGTGAAGAGGTCCATGCACCCACCCAGGCTGCACAACACAGCCTATCACTCACACATGAGCAGAGGTGGCAATAGCCCATACCCGTGTAATGGGTCCTGGCACATAGTTTTTGCGTGCCAAACCCACAGAACCATCCAGTGTCCAGGGTCCAGGTCTGATGAAATAACACCATCAGATAGGTCAGATTGGGACAGATGTATGTCCACCATGACCACTATGCGTCGTCCAAAAGACGTCACACCAGGTCTGACGTAACTATCAACATCCCCAGGACAGACAGGTCACACAATCCCTGTAGTGTGTCACACACTGCTACCCATGGCCTTGTAGCAACCCACATGTCATGGACATGGCCCCTGGTAAGGTGCATAGGACAACCCACCCAATGTCACAGCTATGATGACATCACCCATGTGTGCTGTTATAACACATTTCCCGTGGGTGTGGATTGCATGGCATGTGTAGATGATGTCACCACGAATGTCTGACACATGACACATACATGGTTTGGGGGTCAGCATGGACATCAGCATTGGCAAACATGATGTGGTATGGCAGAGCCATGTCTGTGAAGGGGGCCACAGGGAACATGACCTGTGCGTTCAGGGTGAGGCTCACAATGGCCATAGGTGTCACAGCACACATGCGCACACCCACAGCTCTGCATGTAGGTGGCACTGGGCACAGCTAATCACCAGGAGCAAGCAGGGATCAGCTGTCACATGTTGGTACTGTCTGCCCTGTTGCAGCCTGCATGTGACTGCTCACCAGCAGCCAATGGGGTGGAATCTCGGAGTAAACCACAGCTCCTGTGTGCTGCCCTGACGCCTCCCCCAAATGGTACACTCCAGTTCATTAGGTTGTGCCAAACCAGCAGGTCTGTGTCCCTGTATGTGCAACACACCTCAATGGTATTGCCTGCTGACGTCTCCCCGAAAGGTAGCACAGGTGTATGGGTGATCCCATCACTGGGAGATGTGTTGACCTCAACCAAACAGAATCCCAGGGGAACAGTGAGAACGTCCCCTGCACGTGACCCCCCCATTCGTGGACAGGCAAAAATGATACCCCCATAATGGAACGTCACGCCATGTGTTTGCAGACCAGGGCAAAATGTGTCATTAGCTCCATGGTCACTGACAATCATGCCTGGTGTGTGGAATGGCCAGGCCACACTCACGCCCTTTCGCCATGTCTGGTCTGTGGGATTGCAGCCAGGAGCGGTAGGTTGGACTGAGGACCCAAACCCAACACCCACCACCCCACCAATGTGGCTGTGGTGTCACCCATGTACCCAGGGGTGTCCCGTTGCACCTGTGGATCCCATGTAACCCCACAGACGGCTGGATGGTTCCAAAGGGTACCCCCCCAAACATCAGGTTGCCAGGGCTGTGGCACTGAGGAACGCACTCAGTCCAAAAAGGCCTGGTGGAATCACCAGGCCCCACAGGCGACTTTGTGGCAACAACAAGGTCCGGCGTCCACAAACGCATCTGAGCCCCCTTGGGCCATGCTGTGGGGCAAGGGCTGTGACCAGTACCACTACACAGGCCTCACCAGTGTCACCAGCCCAGAGGATGCTGGCCACCAAATGCTCTCCTGAGGCTATCCTTGGGCCATCAGGGTCCTTGATAACACCCCAGACCACACACATTGTGTCATTGTCAGCCGCTGTGATCTGGTGCACAGCATGGGAAAATGGACCATCAGTGCAGATGGGTGACATCTGTGACACCCCGGGACCAGGACACCCATGTTAGCCTGCATCTCGGTACCATACCGCAACAAGCCGCAGCACACAGGGCCAAGATACGTCCAAATGTCTGACGGGCCTGGTGACTGTGACAGCTCTGAGGGTAAGAAGGTAACCCTCCAGTGGGGGCCTGCATGTCCCAAAAGGAGATAGCCGTGGTCTGGGGATGTGTACCACCATGAGGTACTAGGATAGGTAGTCAGGGCCACTCTGTACCAGTCACAACCTATGCAGAGCACACGTCACACGACCCTGACAATAACCAATATCCACAGTCGCCAAGGGTGCCAGCCACCCTGCCAGTACATCAGCATGTACAGGATACTCACGTGAGAAGGATGGGATCCATCTCGCAGCACCCCCCCACATGCCCACTAGCTGTACAGTGACCATCCTGTGTTGTACGTCTCCATTGTCCCAAACAACATAGACCCCACGGTACACCATGGTGTAGTAGTCAGCTATGCTGACAACATAATGTGACCAATGACATGCTGTCAGGCCATCTGGTAGGGGCGTATGACCATGGATGCTGTGGGTTGCCGTGTCTGCCAGGCATCCTTGCTGTCAGACAGTATAGTGCCTATTAGCCTGTTCATGGGAATGGATCTGATGGTGTTTGCAAAACAGCAATAAAAGCACGTTTTGCCACTTCCGCATGACAAGGGGCAGGTACATGTAGCACCTGTCAAGGCATGTCCAGACAAATGCAACTGTTGCCTGCAGGGTGTCCTTGGACAGGTGTCAGGCCAGAGGCTGAGTCACCCCCATTGCTATTGTGTCATGGACACATGTCTGCCTAGTGGCTGCAGAACTGGAACACTGTTTACAGGATAAACCATGCAACACCCCCTGCACGCCTTGATATCTGTCAGGGACAGGGTGGCAGCAATGGCCCACGTAACTGGGAGATGACAAGCCCACCCCAACCAGGCGGGCCGGGATCTGCGATGCTGCAGAGGGAAAGCCAACAACGGCTCCTCCCTGCCCAGCCCGAATGGAAGCTAGTAGTCATATGGCCATCATGGACCACACCGAGCGGAGGCTGATAGAACCTGTCCACCTCCCTCAGGTCCACCACATCTGAGAGATACATAGCTGTATCTGAATCTGCAGCGCCAGCATCCACAGGGCCTCACAGTCCCTGATGAGGTACATGTCCCCCCCCTCAACCATCCACGTAACCACATGTCGACAGTCCCATGAGGTCCATGTCACTGCATGCATGTGTGGTGGCCCATACCATCGTAACCCGGGACTATGTACATCATGGGAGGTGTCTGAGATCCCTGTGAGGTAGTTGGCGGCCCCCCCCCGGCACACACACTCTGGTGAGCATCCCGTGTCAACTGACCCTAGGGGGCCCCACCAGAGGTGGGTAGGTCCTGTTTCCCTCAGGGGACCGCAGCCATACCCACCTGACCAGCTGCATCCATGGAACAGCAGGGATTGGCCCACAGAAACGAACCATTGCCCCTCGGGGATGTGTCACCCTTCACTCATTCCCTGTGTCTCTGTCACGCTCACCCTCCCCCGCCCCCCCCTCTGTCTGTCTCTGTCCCACCCCCCCATGTTACCTGTGTGTTGTGGGGGAGTCGAGATATGGGGGGGGCAGCATGCAGGCAGTGTGTGATGCTGCTGACTGCTGCCCTCTGTGACTGTTCCTGTCTATGCCAGCCAGGCTCAGTGATACCGTTGTGACACACACCTGCAAACATATTCCGACATATCCCAAGGACCAATTGTTATAGGTGGGTCACTATGCTGTGTGTGCCACACACAGCAGGGGTGAGGGAGCAGCCCAACGCTGAACACACAGGGGTATGTCTAGGCTGTCCAACCACCTGTGACAGACGTTAGGTGATGACCCAGTCAATGTTTGCATATCCACAGGTGGAGGACCTGAGGAAGAAGGGGCATGAACTCCGCCTACACCACCCTGCATTCATCGAGCAGTGCACCACGGAGGCTGAGTCCCAACCTGATGGTGAGTATTGGGCCGCCAGCCTGAGTTTTCGGCTTATGAACATGTTTTATGTGCCACACATGGATGTGCCCTAATGTCTGTCGTCCTCCACAGATGGAGATGGCACCGATGGAGGGCCCAGCACCTCCACCCATATGCCCCGCCGACCCACCACACGCCGTGCAAGGGAGAGGGGGGAGGGTGTGGAGGAGAGTCCTGAGCCCCAGCACCAGGACACAGAGGAGGAGGAGATGGAGGCAGAGGAGGTGTCTGTGACCGGAAGTGGGGCCGAAGATGCAGCAGACCAGGAGGTGGAGCCGGCGCATGTACCCGCACATCCCTCCAGCCAGGGGGATGTGGATGCGACAATGGGGGGTGCAGGGGAGAGGGGGCAAGGGGGGGGAGGTGGGCCAGGGGTGGGTTCCGCAGTGTCGATGCTGGGAGGGTGGGGGAAGGGTGTGCGGGAAGGGAGGCAGGACGGTTGGGGGGTGTTGTGGAACACAGCCCAGCACAGGGCCCAGGGGGCCGCCGTCAGACACTGCAGCTGGCAGCACGGGACGGGCGTCAGTGTTATCCAGTGTCATCCGTGGCCACAGACATGTCCCATGCAGATGCCAGCACACAGACCACGCACACTGTGTGTCTGTGTGCTGGCATATGCATGCATGATGTGCTTGTGACCATGGATGACGTACGCCAGGACGTCCGTGTCGTGTACCATGCCCTGCAGTGTCTGATGGGGGCTGTTCAGGAGGTGGCCCACGATGTGGCGCGTCTGGCATCTCGGGGGCCATCTGCTGAAGGGTGTCACAGTCACCACTGATGGCACCTGTGACGTCCCCATGTGCCCTGTGCTGTGCTGTGTTCCACCAACACACATGGGGCTGGGTTTGTGGGGCATGTTGCCCAATGTTCACATTGTTTTGTGTGTTTAATAAAGTTTATATTTGTTTGTGTACACAATGGTCACGTGTGTCCTTACCCACCCACCCACTATGGCGTCAAGCATGGGATCTGTGTGTGCATATGGAGGGGCATTGTAGGTAGACATGGGTGTCATACGTGCTCCGGCACCGCATGCAGTCAGGGTGGCCCAGAGGTGTGAAGGGCCATAGGACAAGGGTATGCCCATGGGATGCTGCAATGTAAGGGGGACGGAGAGCTAACGTGACACATGGATTGCCGTGATCTCAACACATGTGTGTCTACAGTGCATGGGCTGCCAGATGCATGACACCCATGCCTGCCCACGTCTTATACACTCCTGTGGGGGTGGGCCCTGGCATGCCGCCTGTGTTGCAGGCAGGGACATGTTTCAAACATAAGCACCCACTCACAAGGGTCAGATGGGGACAACATAGTGCAGACACATAACAATTAAACTGCAGTCACTGCACATGCACCCTATCAGTACATGGTTGTGTGCATACATTGGCTTGATACTGCCCAGGGGCCGCATACACACACTGTGAGGGTCGCACATGGCTTGTGCTGGCATTGGTGCAGACATGCCTGGCCGTCCAATGAACACGGTGACAACGTGCCTGGACGCTGGCCACATGGTTCTGGACAAACCATCCATGTATACACCACATAGGGGTTCACAGGTGCACACATTGAAAACACACATTGCATGATTTATACATGATAGGTTTTTATTTGGCGTCATTGACTGTGGCATGGTCGCCCACGCCTGCCCCGTCGCAAGCCTCTTCCCCTCCCCCGGTGCCACGCGCTCCTCTTGGCTGGGTGCTGCCGGTGGTGTCTGTGCCGCTGGTGGCGGAGGTGTGTTTTGCTGCTGTAATGCAGCTGTGATACTCTCCAGGTCCTCGCAGATCCGGTGTACGGTATTGCCTCCACCACATCCGTGCGGCGCTGCAGACCACCACACATATCGGCCAGCTGTCTGTTTGTCTGATCCAGTGATGCCTGGATCCTCTCCAGTGCCTGAGACTGGCCTGTTGGTGAGACACAGGGTTGTGTGTGAGATACCTCTCTGTGAGACAACAGACACACACCAAACTGTCACACATAGTCAACATTGATAGTACAGTGACAGGGAGGACCATGGTACACACATGGCTAGGGTGACGAGCCCTCATCATCACAGTAGTGTAGGGCACAGCCACACACTCGACACAGTACGGTAGTGTGATATGTGAGGCAGACACATTACTCCACAGGCTGTGCAAACACACACGTACTGCAGAGGTTACAACAGGCTTGCAGACAGGTAGCAAGCACATGTCTAACTGGCCTTTGGGGGGGAGGCGTGAAACAGGGACAGGAACAACAGAGGCACCCCATCAGTGGCAAGTAGATGTGGTTCATAGCTAGGACCCCAGGGGCTGCCACAGGTGGGTGGTTCTATACAGTTTGGAGAGGGCACGGCTTGAGCATGCGCTAATCACGCAGATGGGGTGGCAGCATCAGACCGCCAACTGTTACATGCGCATGTGCACTCCCGTGTGAGCTGTCTGCCGACAGAGTGGTCCACATACACCTTGTGTATAGCGGGGAGGGGTCTGAAAGCAGTGCATGTTCACCCTTGTAGCCATGTAGAGGGCATGGACAGGGGAGGGGGCCAACAGTTGACACAGCAGAGGTGGGGAAACACCAGTGACACATGACCAGTGACATGCCGGGGGTTCCCCAGCACGTGGTACACCATGGGGGAGGGCGTGGGTCTCCAGGGATGGGGGGGGGTGTCTCCCTGATTGTGGTGTACAGCTGTGGATGCGGGTCAGCGGTGTTGTGTCACTCATCACAACACAGAGGTCATTCCCTGACCTGTGTGGTGATGTGGGTGAGTCACGCAGCTATGCTATCAGGTGACTCAGTGTCAGGTCCACAGCACGGGGACACATTCATGTCCTGTTCTGTATGTCAGGCAGGCCATCTCATTTGGTGGCGTACACACAGACGTTATGTACCTGTACCCCTACCAGGCTAACCCAACATGATTCTTGGCCCTGTCAGCTTGAGGAGTGCTGGTATATGGGTGTCCCCACACTCGATGTCTGCTGTGATACTATCCTATGTTTGTTGTAGACCTGCAGCTGCTGTCAGCGGGGACTGTGGGACGCGTGACATGACATTACCCATGCCGCCTGGGTCTGGGTGTGTGTGTCCCGATTGCCCGATGATGATGTGACAGGTGGCACCCTGTTGTCTGCAGGTCCTCTGACTATTTACCAAGGGGCAGACTGTTGCAGGGGCAGTGCCTGTATCTAGTTTTCTGCTGTTACCGTGTTGGTGGTGAGAACTCAGTGCTGTTCTGTCTGTATGTGGCTGATTACACTGGCCCTGAACCGGTCTGTGTTGTGTCACATTGACAACCTCCACCCTACACCATACGCCTGTGTTCACTCCACTGACTGCCATCTACCTAACCCGTACAGGTAGGAGCTGTGGGGGTACAGTGCCACATCCACCACATCCACACACACCTCACACAGACTACTGTTCCAGGCGTTGTGTGTGTGACGCCTTGTTGCCACCCACCTTCAGCATGGCATTCCCCTGATGCGGCACGGTCCCGGAGATCAGCCATCAGCACATCCAGTCTGTGGGTGTATGGGTCCTGCATTGGTTGCGGGAGAGGCTCCCTCGTTGGCCCCCCACCAGGCTGTGGGCTGCGGACTGCCGGCCCTGTTGCTGTGCCACCTGTGCTAGGGGTTTCGGGAACATCCCCTGATGCACAGGTGTCCCCCTCTGGTATGGCCTCCTCTGCCTCCTGGAACATTGGTGGCGCTTGTTCCTCCGGCTCCTCATCCACCTCCTCATCCCCTGCATCCTGCGCCCCCATGCTGCTGTAATCACCTGTAATGATAACAATCTGTGACAGCAGAAATCTGTTTGTAGTTACCACATATATTTACGTGTGTGCTGCAGCTGACACGTACATGAGGGGGTGGGGGCGTGCACGTGTGCTACCTACACACTCCCCTATACCCTCCCATACCTATATTTTGCACTCAGACATAGACACCAGCGGTACATGTCAGTGCATTGCCCCTGCCCGCCCTGTCTGCTTGACACCCAGGTGTTCATGTCCCCAATGCGCATCTTGGCCCCATCCCATGACTCTTGGCATCTGCAATACCCCTGCCACTGTTACCCTGCTTGTACCAGTTGCACACACTTGTCACTGGCACTCCCTTTCAGACTGTCGGGACCAGTTATCAGGACATGTTTTGTTACAAGCTACCCTTGTATGGGTGTTGACTGTGCGAGTCTGTGACCCACTCTGCTGTGCGCCTATCTTGTCTATCATCTCTGGGCTAATGCTGCACACATGCTGCGTTGGGCAGTGTGTATGTGACATGTACATGCCCTGAGCCACACCCCTCACATTCATACAGGTGATGTCCAACCCTGTTGTGGGGGGTGGGATGTGGCTTCTGTGTGCAGACAGTTTTGGGGCAGGTGGGGGGGGAATGTGATGCGGGACACATGTTGACTATGGTGTTCAACATGGCGATGCATCAGTATTTGTGGGGGTGCAGCACACACAGGTGAGAATGGGAGGGCTACATGGTGTTGCATGTGAGACAGGTTTGGGGGGGTGGTACCAGGGGGCTGCTTTCTAAACAGTGCTGATCGGAGCCAGGTCCTGGGAGCTCATAGGTGTCAGTTGTGGGAATGAGGACAATGTCGGGCATCGTAAGGTTGTCTGTGGAAGAGTGTCATATCATTAGCCGCAACCTGAGCCATGCAAGCAAACCGTGACATCATATCTGGGGGATGACAGCCACATGGGTGGGGGGCTGTGCGCAGACCTCACCCTGCCTCAGTTACAGCACATGATTCACATGGGACACACGTTTGTCTAGGGTTTTGGTAGCACATCCCACAACAAAGGGTTTCAGTAGTTACACACAACGGGGGTCTGATGGGACTGTGGCACGATGGGTACAGGGCAGGTAGACACGGGTAGACCAGGGAGCACAGGGACACCACAGATTGCCATATGGAAATGTACCACCAGTGTCCACACAGACATGTTTGACACAGCAAGCAGTGGGACCACCGCAGGGGGCTCAGAGGCCAGAGCCAAGGTGTGGGCTGCACACGTCGGACACTTGGTCTGGACAGTATTCTGACAGCGGGTATCCCACCAGGTACTGCCCCCCTGGTGTTGCAGGGCCCTATGAGGGGGGGTACAGGTTCAGCGAGCATTGCAGAGTCGTGCTCACACTGTATGGGGGTGCTGAGGACCCAGAGGTGGGGATGTAGACCTCACAGAGGACAGAGCGGACACCTGTGCATAGTTACCAGCAGAGTCCAGTCAGAGTGTTGTCTGTTGGGACAGTCCCCTTGGCATGCATCTGGAATGCCTGTGTGGGGAAAAATAACCCCCTGGGATAATGTAATTCGATCCCTGCACCAGGTCAAGGCAGATTGGGCTGGTAGCACACCAGGGATGGTGTGGGATGGGATGTTACATATGGAAACCAATGCCTCAGGAACATAACCTGTCTCTGATTCTCTCATGGAGTGCTCGACAGCCCATGTTTCATGGGGTGGACAGCAGAGGTGACGTCTGAAAGGTGAGCGAGGGGAGATGTGCCTAGATGTGCTTGTTATGTGTGTATCCTTGGGACAGGTTTGGAGGTATAGCTTTCCAGACACTGTGTATGGCATAGATTGCTGGTCTGTACTGGGGAGCTTTCTTACTTGCACCTCGCTGTCTATGTGGCACCTGGCTGATGTCACAGTAAGCTTTTGACTGTATAACATTTAGCAGGTTAGACAGATATGCCATATGTTCAGGCTGGTAGGCCTACACTATGCGGATTACCTATTTACCCCAAACGTGCTCAGAGGTTGCAGTTGAACATGCTCTGGAACAGGACAGTTTGACCAATAACAACATTGCACATTGCTACATGTAGGCTGTTGCCGATACATTTTTGCAACACTACGTATCATACATACCTGCCGATGGGTGGGCGCTGTCCAGGAGCTCCGGTAGGCCACATGTGTATATCTGCCCTAGACGGGATGCAAGCTCCCTCTCCAGGGTTGAGAGTGGGAGGGTGAAGGGGCCTCCGCCACCTGTCCCATGCGCATGCTGTCTCTCTGCATACATCGTCTGCCTCACCCCTCGCTTGATGTCGGAGAACCTCTTCTTTAATGTTTCTATATCTCTATGTGGACCCCCAGCCCCAGCCCCAGCCACCCTTACCTCCTCCCACACGGCATTACGTGTAGCGACAGAGGTTTTGGTACTCATCCTGCCAAACAGCTCGTCGTAGTGCTCAAGCACCATAGACAGGAGGTTGTGGTTCTCCATGTCTGTGAACCTGAGGGCCCTCTTCCTCTGCGTCTCCGGCACTGGAACGCGCTTGCGTTTGCCCGTGTGGCTGTAACTTGGGGCCTGTGGCCCCGCAGATGGGCCTGCCACTGGCTCACGCTCCTGTGTCCCCTCACCACCAGCTGCCCCAGCAACAGGTATGTGTTGCTCCCCAACCCCCTCAGCATCACCCTCCCCCTCCAATTCCCCCTCCCTCTCCCTCTCCCCCTCCCTCTCCATCTCCCTTCCCCCTTCACCACTCCCCACCCAACACAGAGTACCCCACCCCACCCCACACAGACCAGACCACCCTACCCTACCCTACCCTGACTAGCACACAACACAATGATGGACAAACACCAAACACGCACTCACGATGACACCACAAACCACAGTGCACAAACCACAGACCACAAACACACAGCCTCCTACACTCCTGCCCTCACTGCCACGAACTACACAGCTCTGTCGCACACACCTCAGCTCTCCTCTCACAACCCTCGACGTGTACCAGGGGTACAGGGTCCTTTATAGGTTGTGTTTGGTTTGTTCACGTTGCGCATGCGCTGTTATGCGCGGCCTGTGGTTTGGCACGCCGCAGATGCAGTACGGCGCATGCGCTGGCGTCTGTGCGCCGCGCAGGTGCGGCTATGCTGTGCATGGGCGTGTGTATGTGGGCGGTGCACAGAGTCGCACATGCGCGAAGCCCACATACACGTCCCTGCGTGCCGCACACCGACGCACGTCCATGGGTGTACGCCCCCCCTGCGTGCAGTGCACAGACGCCAGCACATGCGCAGAACTGTGCTGCGCGGCAAAAGCAACCGTAAATACATCTATATATTGTCATGCAGAGATGAGTCACGTTGAGGGTTGTTTTGTAGGCGAGGTGCGTGTTTGTGGAGGGTGACAGAGTGAGCAAGGCAAGAGGTGTTGTTGATTGTATTCTGTGTGTTGGTTGTATCCCTTTGGTTTGTGTGTCTGTTGGGTTTGTGGCCTGGTCACTGTCATAGGAGGTTTGTGTGTGTGTTTGTGTGTTTGTGTAGCCGGGATGGAGGAGGTGATGGAAGGGGTGTATGTTGCTGCATGTGCCCTGACATGTGGGCAGATGCTGCGGTTGCAGGACAGGGGAGATGGTGTCCATGGGGCTGGGCCACAGGGCATGGGTGTAGTCCCACAGCAACTCACAACTGCAGCTGTGGGGGCGGTCACAGCAGGTGCTGTTGGCGAACGGCACAGGAGGTGTGCCGAGGTGCAGGCTCGGCAGCCACGCCTCTACAGGCCTAGGGCCCAGCTCCAGGGCATGCGTGAGGACCAGGTCATCTCCCTTTACCGACTGAGCACAAGGGCTATTAGGGAGCTCTATGAGGATCTAAGACCTGACCTCGAGCCCCTGACTGATCGGTCTCATGCCATACCAGGTTTAGTCAAGCTCCTTGCTGCCTTACATTTCTTTGCCTCTGGCTGTTTCCAGTCATCTGTGGCCGCAGTGGGTGGCATGAGCCGCCCCTCCTTCTCAAGATGTCTCCACCAAGTACTGCGTGCCATGGTCAGCCAGATGGGGAATTACATAGCCCTTCCTCACACTAGGCAACAGTGGGGGACCCTGAACCAGGCCTTTGAGGCGTTAGCCAGGATACCACACGTGATGGGAGCTATTGATTGCACACATGTTGCCCTGGTCCCGCCTAGAGACAGGGAGGTGGTGTTCCGCAACCGCAAACACTACCATTCCCTGAATGTTCAGGTTGTATGTGATGCTGATCTGCATATTCTGAATGTGGTCCCGAGGTTTGCAGGGTCCACCCATGACTCCTATATCCTGCATCACTCAGCACTATTCAGCCAATTCGAGGAGGGACAATATGGGGACTGTATATTGCTGGGTGAGTATTTCCATATCTCCTCTTTAGGTATGCATCTATGTAACTGTTTTAGTGGCATCTCTTGTGTGGGCGCAGTTTGCTCTTTGTGCGTTTTGAAACGTAACTACCATTACACAGACAGACAACTGTTCAGATTTTGCCTTGTTACATGAGTGAGAACGTAGTGTAACAGGGTACATGAATAGGAATGTGACATCAGGATTGTAACAAGTTCAGATCATATCCAGATCATGGTGTTCCTGATACAACGCACGTGTGCAGATGTGTGTCCTGGTAGCAGATTTCCACTAGTGTGTGTTTGTGCCATCAGCCCACATGGGGGTGGGGGTTTGCCATTCACACCCACCTGTGGTGCCGGGTCTGTTACTGGTATTTTTGGTATGTCATGTAACATATATGTTTGTGGAAATCCATACACCTACCCCTGTCATGTGTGTGTGAGGTTCACACAGTCAATCAGTACTGGGGTTTTCACACAGGATGCAGTAGATAACATGGGGTGTGGTTTTGCGAACTACAATGGATGTTCCTGGCCTTTGCAACTAGGAGTACATGTTTGCATACGTATGGGCATGGATTTAGCCTGTGTCATGGCAAGGGAGCAACACAGTCTAGGGGTTTGCAGGGCCCTGGGCCACTGTAGATGTGCGTGACATAGGCATCATTGTATGTGCTGATCCTGCAGTTGCTGAGCATTGTGGGAAGGTGGCAGCAAGGGCAAGGGGGCTACTTAGTTGCATACAGAGAGGTGTTGGTTGCGCATGCCCAGGTAGATACTCTTCCTCTGTATATGTGATGGTTGCTACCTCATGTGGGCTATTGTGTGCTATTCTGTGGACCACAGCTTGAAAAGGCTCTGAACATGAGGAGACAGTGCAGAGGGTGTCTACTGAAATGATTGTTGGTCAGCAGTATACAGCATATGGTTTCAGACCGATAAATGTTGATATGTGGACCTTGGAGGACAGGGGGAATAGAGTTGATGTGGTTTTGATCTTCTCACACCTGACTGCCATACATGTTCTGGGCGTGAGCCTCCATTGCAGCACAGCACATGTTTGTGTTGTGTACCATGCTGACATATACTTTGAACATGTGATCAGTGTATTGGTGGTCTAGTCTGACGTTGGAGGTGTTTGAGATGGGGACCACAACTGCAGTACAACACTTATGTGCCACACATAGCGGATCTCTAGAAGTAAAACTGTGACAGTTGGGTTATTGGGCATGTATGTACAGGCTCCCTAGGCCATGTGTCGGATTTCACCAAACATATATCTGTTTATCTTAAATACATAGTTGTGATGTCCGTACGTTATGTCCGGATGCGTTCTGCATTTGTTTCTCACGTCTATACCTGTGTCAATTTGGGGGTACAGGCGCTCATGCATTCACATGCAACATTTCTTTCTGCAGGTGATGCCGGGTATGGGTGTCGCCCCTGGCTGCTGACCCCTGTGCGTCATCCACGGACACGTGCAGAGCGGAGGTACAATGAGGCCCATGCCTCCAGCCGCTCTGTCATAGAGCGCACCTTTGGCGTGTTGAAAAGTCGCTTCAGGTGTCTGGATACGACAGGCGGGGCCTTACAATATAGGCCAGTGACTGTGGCAGAGATAATCATAGCCTGTTGCATCCTGCACAACATTGCTCTCAGGCACGATATTCCTGCAGAGATTAATGAGGATCTGGAGGAGGATCCACCGTGCCCCCCTGTGCGTGCCAGTGGTGACACACAAGTGGGCACAGCGGTCAGGCGGAGGTTAATTGCAGACATCTTCTCTGGTACGTATTGCATATATTCCCACATAAATGTGCTGTTATGTGTGTGATGTTTATAACGGTTGATGTTGCAGGACATATGGCACTGAGATGCAACAATGCATTGTGATTAAACTTAACATCCCAAGGACACATATAGCTATGAGTGTGTGACCAACAATGTGGACAGGGCACAGCAGCATCTGTTGGTGGATTATGTGGGTGGGTGTTGATACGCCTTTCACAGCTTTTGGGGGTCACATTCCCAGGTAATGGCTGGTTCTGATAGCAGCTGCTGTGCAAACACAGTTAGTGGTTTTGATGGTCTGTGTGGGGCAAGGTGTAAGGCATATGGTGCAGTGTTCCCAGTGGGAGGGGGGTGCATGTTTGTGTACTGTTCTCCTGCGGTGTATTTGTTTATATTGTATACTTTTTTGCTGCTTGTGTGGTTGTTCTGCTTGTGTCAGCTGGCTATGTATGTATGTTTCCTGTGTGTGGTGACACATGTCATACATAGCACAGTACACATGGCCATGATTACCTTCCAAACATGGTGTTAATTAGTGGTGACAGGTGTTACTGCGACCCCACAGTGTGCCCTAATGTATACATCATCACCTGGGGCTGACATGGCTATATTGAGGGATGGGGACCTGTGCAGTGTGCATCCATGGGGCCATATCATTGTTTTTGTTTTGTTTGGAATATAGCCAGTGCGTGCATTGATGCATATGTACACACATACAGATGTGATGCACGTCTGATCAGCAAAGGGTGGGTTACAGTGGCCAAGTGCTATGCTGCATGTGTAGGTGTGTTTTGTGTCTAGTGGTTTGTCATGGGGACATGGCATATGTAGCTGATGCTATCTCAACATATGCCACATGGCTCAACGTGTCATCAGACTCTGGAACTTGTTACCAGAGGATGGTGTATGGCCTGTTAGTTTTTCTGTGCTTAGGAACCTGTTTGGACATGTTCCTTGCGTAAAGGTCCATATCGGACTATTACAAAGGGACCCAGGATAATCGGTGCTTGACCCTGCTCAGGCATTGTGGAACCTGAGTATTTTGTGGATACTACTAGGTATATATGACCTAGATTGACCACTGTTGGGGGCAGGATACTGGGCCTGATGGACCTCTGTCTGACACAGTATGGCGTATGGCATATCTTACATGCTGTGGATGTGTGTGGGGCAAGGGTACACAACTACCTTGCGCACCCTGGCGAGGGCTGTAATGTCCACATACACACAGATACCTAGATGAGCATTATTTGTTTGAGGCGCACATGTAGGCTATCCATGGTTTCACATTCTCACTGTCACACTGGGGGCTGACATGCAGCCATCATGGTCCTGTCACAAACACACATCGGGGTGTGGTTTTGAGGACGTGGCGCTAACCTTGCCATATATTTCCACACATCATCCTCACACAGCTGTCAATATTATTTGGGGTCTGAAATGTACACTGCAGGATATGTTTGTGACCCGTGGATACAGGAGCTATACATGCATATTTCCATGTATTTCAGCAATTTACAGTGGGGTGACAGACAACATTGGGAGGGCACTACACACGGGGAGGGGGTATTGGTGGCAAGATGGGGACACATGGGGGACACAGACTAGTATTGTGACCATGGGATGGGCCATAAACAGGGTGGGAGCAGACACCTCTATAGACCATTGTGTACAACAACAGAGAGGTAACGGAGGCGACAGAGGGATTCCAGGGACCTTTATTTAGCAGCAAATACCTCCGTCCTGACTCTCCCATGAGAGAGATCAGTACAGTGTGATAGTGAACAGTCAGTCCGTAGGTCATGTTGTGGGGTCTGACAGCTGCGTACAGGGAGGTGCAGTGTGTGTTTCAGACCTCGGACATTACATATGTTTGTTTCTCTTGTGTTTTCCACTGCACAGGACATACTTCGTGAGGATGCTCTTGCTGTGGTGCATTGCCACATGACTGTACATCAGCCAGGATGCTGTGGTCCGGGGTATGTGGATCTACAGCTACATTGTCTCTGCCTGCAGTCATGGGGGAGAACATGTCGTCTGGGATGTGTCCTATTGTGCAGATGTTGTTGTTGTTAATTTGTATCCTTGAGCCTCCCTTACCCATACCCAGGAGGCAGTGTACTACTGTGGATCAGGAACTGGTTAAAAGATAGAAAGCAGAGGGTAGGGCTAAATGGCCAATTTTCCCAATGGAGAAAGGTGAATAGTGGTGTACCCCAGGGATCTGTGCTGGGTCCGCTGCTTTTTGACATATTCATAAATGACCTGGAAAGTGGAATAACGAGTGAGGTTATCAAATTTGCTGATGACACAAAACTATTTAAAGTTGTTAAAACCCAGGATGATTGTGGAAAATTGCAAGAGGATCTTGATAAATTGGAAGACTGGGCATCAAAATGGCAGATGAAATTTAATGTGGAGAAGTGCAAGGTTATGCACCTAGGGAAGAACAACCCAAACTATGGTTACACGATGCAAGGTTCCACATTAGGAACCACCACCCAAGAAAAAGATTTAGGCGTCCTTGTGGATACCATGTTAAAACCCTCGGCCCAGTGTGCAGCGGCGGCCAAGAGAGCAAATAGAATGCTAGGTATGATAAGGAAAGGAATGGAAAATAAAACAAAATATATTATAATGCCTCTATATCGTTCCATGGTGAGACCGCACCTTGAATATTGTGTGCAATTCTGGTCGCCGTATCTTAAAAAGGATATGGCGATTTTAGAAAAGGTTCAGAGAAGAGCCACCAAAATGGTAAAGGGGATGGAAGGCTACTCCTATGAAGAAAGGCTAAAAAGGTTGGGGCTCTTTAACCTGGAAAAGAGACGGCTGAGGGGAGATATGATAGAAGTCTATAAATTAATGAACGGAGTGGAACGGGTAAACGTAGATCGATTGTTTACCTTATCAGAATATAGAAAGACTAGGGGACATGCAATGAAGCTACAGGGTAAACTATTTAAGACTAATAAAAGAAAATATTTTTTCACTCAATGTGTAATCAAACTCTGGAATTTGTTACCGGAGGATGTAGTAAAGGCTGTTAGTGTAGCTGGGTTTAAAAAAGGTTTGGACAAGTTCCTGGAGGAAAGGTCCATAAACCATTATTAAGAAGGGACCCAGGATATCAATGCTTGAACCAATACAAGCATTGTGGAACCTGTGTCCCTTGGGGAAACTGCTAGGTACGTATGACCTAGATTGGCCACTGTTGGAAACAGAATACTGGGCTTGATGGACCTTGGTCTGACCCAGTATGGCATATCTTATGTTATGTTCTTATGTCACACATATCCCCATGTGTTTGTGTCCATTATGTATGCTGCAACACTGTTTCAGTCCATTTTACAGCATAGATACATGTGTTTGTAGTATTGTTTGTTTTTGAGGGAACCAACACTTGCTGCCTCCCCCAACACTGTTAGATCAGCCTCAGCAGGGTATCACTGCATGTCCCTGGGCCTTCATGTGCACAAATTTGCACTTGTGCACATAAAGGCCATGTCTCACAGCTGTCCCGCTGACCTGCGCACACTGGGTGGGTGCATGTTTGTGGGTTGACTCTGTGGCGATGCGCTGTCCAGTCAGAGTACATAATCATGTGCTGTGAGGTGTTTAAGCACCTGGGGGGCAGCGGTGACTGTGCTACCTCTGCCATATTGCTGTTTACCTTGTCGACATTCTCAACATGTGTTGCGAGCTGTGAGCAGAACTCTGTCTGGTGTTTTGAGGGACCACTGTTGAACAACATTTCTTTATCTCAGGTATCAGCATGATGTGGACATGCATCAACAGTGACTTGACATGATGATTCTACATGTTTGGCTGACATTGTCTCCCTTCACGGTGACCTGATGTGGCTGTGTATTCGCTGAAAGACTCGATGACATACACATGATGCACACACAGGGTATGTTGCACCTTTGTCATTTGGGGATTACATCTGGCTGTACCAGTTGATGTGTTACTGTGTGTCTGATGTACATGTCATGTTGCCTCTCTGTTCACACAAACAGATGCATATAGTGTGTAGCAGTGAGATGCCTGTGTGACATGGAACAGGACATGACCATATCCATGTGACACCCGTGTCTACATTGATATTCCATGATGTTAACAATATGCAATTTTGTTTCTGTTCATATCATGTCACGTTTGCCCTTGCATCCCTTTCTTCTGTATTTTGTAAGGTGTAACTCTCTGCTATTTGTGTTCTTTTTGCAAGGTGTCTAATGTGACCCTACTTATCCTCTCCTGACACAGGACAGAAGACATACCAAACACATTTCGTACAGTGCATCTGGACTCCCCATCAAACACCTGTTGGGGGAATGACAGCCATGGAATGTTTCCTGGATACCTGTGCCATTGGATGTTTGACGTATGAGAGTGGGACACATGCCTGTGATGGGCAGTATTTCCCTTGGACTGCTGCTTTGGCCATGACAAACCTGTACAACACACTGTTTATGCCATGCTGTGGCTGGTGGTCCTGCTCATTGCAGGGGACACAGATGACCTGTCACGGACTGTGGCATATTGGGATGTGACACCTGACTATGAATGGCCAGGATTGCCTGGGAAGCTGTGACCTGACCTGTTTGATTGCAGATACACTTTGCTCTTTGGACGCTGTGTGTAGCAGGGACTGACATTGTCACTGTATGTTGTACATACCTCCCCATTTGTAGAGATGTGGTGTTTTCGACATGTGTGTGACATGGCACACAGGATACAGCCACCTATTTTTTGGAACACAAGCATACAGACATATTTGTGCCATTGGGGCAACGATGTAGCGGTCGTATTAGGTATGTCCACCTGACCTACACCGGAACATGATAGAGTTTTTGCCCCAACAACGCTTTCATGCCCACCACCATTCTTGATTAATGTTTTGCATTGGCCAAAGGGTGTTTACATGCATGTGTGGCATCACTGTATCATGTTGGTCTGTGGATGGTGGTTGTGCTTATGACTGACTATGTTGGTGAGCCACAGCATGTGGACCTATGTCTTCGGTGTGGTACCTGTAAGATGTTTGCCCATATCAACATGTTGGTTATTGTGTTGTTTTCAATGACAGACGTGACACTCTGCATGTATGTACATACCTTGTATTGCACATCTGTACGTTCCTGCTTATCCCCTGCGGGATTGACCCTCTCATTGCCCAATTATATTTGCTGTGTGGCAGTGTGGGTGTCCATTGTTCTTCCTCACTTCCTCATTCCATGTCCCGTGCAATATGTGTCCAAACACTGTCTACCCAACAAACACTGCAGGGGACCTCCGGCATGGTGTCATCTCTGCAGTTTTCTGCAGGTTGTGTTGTTTGTATTCTCTCTGTGTTCATGTACCTCTGCTACCTGTTAGCAGATGCTCATTATGCTTTGAAGGATTGTTTGGGTCTACATTGTCGCCTTTCTGATTTGTATATCAGGCATTGGGGGTGGGTTTGGACAGTACTTCCATAATGTTTTTTCACCATTACAACATTGTGACAATATATGTTTTTTTGGTTTGTGTGCCTCCTGTGTTGCCGGATGGCTTATGTTTGGGTGGACAGGTGATGTGTTGTTGATCCTCATGATGACACACCTACAGCCTACATGACCTCATATGTGCGTTACACATTTGAGGCATGCATTAGCAGGTGGGGGGTGTGGGCCTGCTGCCCAGTGCATAGTATGTACCTGATGCACATTATATCTTGTGTCCCTCATTTGGGTTCAATGCAGTGTCCTTTCTGTGGGATGTGATTTGTTGCCGTGCTAAATGGTTGTTTCTCATTGACCAGGGATGCACTCACCTTGATATCATGATAGCACTGTCTACAGTACATGTGAGCATTAACCCAAATAAAGATATGTATGTGACAGACATTTGTCTCTATTGCTGCTTGATCATGTTCACAAACATGCAATGCAATGTGTGCCTTTTGATCAGTCCTGACTCCGTGTGACCCTGTAAGCCCATGGTTTTCTAAGCAATGTCAGTGTATATAGATTGTCGGCTCTTTCCTCCAAGGTCATGGGGGGTCACATGCCTTGCCTAAGGCCACATAGGGTGCTAGTGTGATCTTAGGCCTGTTTGCTTGGTGTCAAGGTCAGTTTCGCAACACTAGGCTACTCCTCTGCTCTTTGCGCACATTTACACCAGTATCGGCTGATTTGCTGGTCATGTTCATGTGCCACCTGGGCTCACATCCTTGTACAGTGGCAGCTGTGTATATGTCTGCCATTTGCCACATCACTGGGTATTACAGGTTCCCAAACAGACCCTGCATTTGGATTATTTGTTCTGGCTTGTGCTCAGTGTGCTGTTGGTGAGAGTGGTTCTTGGCATGTGTTTTAATTCAGTGGTTTGCAGGTTTGATCCCCACATGTGCTTCCCCCATTTCTTTTCTGTTGTGCTACCTGGACCATTAGGTACCAGCAATTTCATCACCTCTACACACACCCTTCCCTCTCTTCACTCTACAGCAAGGTGTGCACTCTGTGCTGCCTAGGCCTCAGGTATTATCTGTCAAATAGGTGGCTTTCTTTATGGGGTTTACATGACAGTGCACCTGTGTGTTTGGTAGTGCTGTGTTTCAGCTGGTGTGTGGTACACCTGCTTTCATGTTGCGTTATCTGCTGTCCTGTCCCTGCTTGCTAACTAGCTCCCCCGAGCATCCTCTGACGCCCTTGGGGTTTAGTTTCTTTCCTCTATTGCATGCTGTATCCACTGCATAACATGTGATTGTGTGTGTGTGTGTGTGTGTGTGTGTGTGCATGTGTCCCTGGTCCATAATACAGACTGTGATCTGATCTGTACACAGCAGATATGCATGTGCTTCTGCTCATGATTACTGTTGTGGGTTTGCCTTTTCGGCCAGCCAGCAGTCATCTTGTATGATGGCCACACTATTTTTGTATGCAGCCTTGGCTAATGAGCTCACAGTGGTGGTGTGGTCTACCGGTTGGTGCATTGGCCTTTGTGGTAGTGGTGGTAGGTGTTAGGCCTCTCTGTTCTCTTTGATGTGTATGCTTGTCCTGCAGAGGTGGTTTGCATTTGTATGACAGCCATTTGTGTGCAGATTAGTGCTGTGTGCACCTTGTACCCTCATCAGAGTTGGGTACCATCCTTCTGTCCATCTTATGTCTGCCAGCTGTTGTGCCATCCTACCCTGATGTGCATGCTGGTACACCATGTCCTGCACTCCTCCACATTACTGCACTTCATCTCTCCCAGGATGCATCTCGTGTGTGTGCTCTGCATAGCACTGCTACTCCCTTGTCATCCTGATATTTCACCTATCCTGCCGTTTCTGCTGCCCACATCTTCCCATCCTCTGTCACACACTATCATTCAGGCATGGTACATTACTATCACTCTGTGCTTAGCTACAGCTTGACCCAGTAACACAACAGAACAGTCCCAGCACAAATTTAACCATAGCTTTCTCCTTCTTACTATCATTCAGTCAGATGTGTGTCAATAGTTTGAGTATGTTAACAGGTTCAACTGATCATATATTCCATGTAAATAGTTCATCCATGTTTTTCCCTGTTTATGCTCCTGTTATATGTAACACCAAACAGCCTGTTGTACTGGTATTTACTGTGTTCTCTGTAACCCTCACTGATACCAAATACTGCAGTATATAAGACATGGAAATAAATACAAGCACAGACATACATGCATATATATGTTTGTCCATTTCTGGAGCTGACACATGGCCTCGGTCTGAGTTGTGTGCTCCATCAGCTGTGATCTACATGCTTCTGTAACTTCAGCAATGTCTTTCCTTTCAGCTCTGTGCAGTGTTTGGGCTACATGTGGGTTTGGCACATACCTGTGTTGTACTTCACATTGGTGGATCTTCCTGCTCTTGGCAAACGTCTTTGAGTTCACCTATATATCCTTGGGTCATATGATTTCACACCTTTGATTCAGGCAGCTTATGGGGTACCAATTATGGTGCCCTGGGAGTTGGCAACCTTTCAATATCTCCGCTGAGGAACATTATAACTCGCCTTTACTGCCGTGTTTGTTTACGATGTGCGTTCTGGTGCACCCTACATGGTACATTAATTTATGGCACTAGGTTGTTCATCTTTTTAGATGGCATCACAGATTGCTGCACACTTGCATGCAGCCAACACACGTACCTATGCCAGCCTTATTCACTGCTCATTTATATCCATGACCCCTGCACCATCGGTCCATGTCCTAAACATTGGGCTACACTGCTGTTCCTTCTTGCATGTCTGCACACCTACTTGATATTTGCATTTGTTACAATGCATAGTGCTGACAGCACAAACAGTGCTAGGACCTTGCCTGCCTCATACAGCAACCTATGATGGGCCCTATAAACTACATTGTGGGGTGCCATGGTGGACAATGGACTTCCAAATGTGCCCTCTATGGTACCTTGTGGGGCGCCTTCTGCATCACCTTATATTACAGTGCATTGAGAGTGCATTTGCTAGCAATAGTAATTACAGGACACCCGTAACATGTCTCCTTGAGCAATATTCATGATAATAGGTAATGGCTCAGCCTGCCTTATTTAATGGGCACAGCAGGGGATTACACCAATCATCATTGGTCAGTGTCTTAAACATTGTTCTGTGGCTCTATTTCTGTGCTTGCATATCAGCACAACGCCTCATACCTCCCCAAACGTACAGCACACTGTTTTATGCCGGCCAAAATCACAGACAATGCATATGCCTCATGCAGACTTTTTCGTTGCGCACAACGGGGACTTGAAACTCTGATCCCTCGTAACATATTAGCGCGCCGCCTTCTGCTGCCCACTATTTCTGTGCCTCGTAAAATAGCACCTGAGACAGCCGTCTTCGTTGGGCACTGCGGGGGATTGAACCCCTGATCCCTGCACCACTGGTCGGCGTCTTCACCATTGTGCTGTGGCTCTGCTTCTGTGCCCAAGGACAGCGCGCCGCCTTATGCCGCACACTTTTGATATGCCTCGTAACATATTGGCGTGCCGCCTTCTGCTACCCACTATTTCTGTGCCTCGTAAAATAGCACCTGAGACAGCCGTCTTTGTTGGGCACTGCGGGGGATTGAACCCCTGATCCCTGCACCACTGGTCGGCATCTTCACCATTGTGCTGTGGCTCTGCTTCTGTGCCCCAGGACAGCGCGCCGCCTTATGCCGCACACTTTTGATATGCCTCGTAACATATTGGCGCGCCGCCTTCTGCTACCCACTATTTCTGTGCCTCGTAAAATAGCACCTAAGACAGCCGCCTTCGTTGGGCACTGCGGGGGATTGAACCCCTGATCCCTGCACCACTGGTCAGCGTCTTCACCATTGTGCTGTGGCTCTGCTCTTCTGCTTCCACATCATCGCGTCCCTTATGCCTCCTGCGCAGCTTTCCCACACGCTGAGGTGCGGGGCTCACATGGGCGCCGTGCACCTTGGCGCATATGTAAATCGCGGGTTTTTCTTTTTCGGGCCGGAACGCCCACTCCTTATATGGCACACGCACACTCCCGCGGCCCCGCACGTTAGGAATGTTTAGTAAACATGCCCCTAAGGAACATGCAATGAAGCTACAGTGTAACCCATTTAAGACTAATAAGAAAAAATATTTTTTCATTCAACTCATAATCAAACTCTGGAATTTGTTACTGGAAGATGTAGTAAAAGTATAGCTGGGTTTAAAAAAGGTTTGGACAAGTTCCTGGAGGAAAGATCCATACACCATTATTAAAGGGGATCTGGGAAATCCATTGCTTGCCCCAGTGCAAGCATTATGGAACCTGTGTGTCTTTTGGGGAAACAGCTATGCACTTGTGACATAGATTGGCCACTGTTGGAAACAGGATACTGGGCTTGATGGACCTTGGTCTTACCCAGTATGGCATATCTTATGTTCTTATGTTTCCATAAAGAAATATTTTCTAAGACTACGCTTCATCCTATGACCCTTTTTTCCAGAATTTCCTTTCAACTAAATAGGCCACCTCCTCTGCATTAATACCATAGAGATATTTAAATGTCTCTATCATATCTCCATTCTCCTGTCGTCTCTTAAAAGTATACATATTGAAATTGTTAAGACCAGCTGTCCCAAAACACTGACATGGATGTCACAAATGCTAGGATATGCTGAAGGTGATTTCAGACTCAGGAGGATCCTCATGTCCCAGCAGTAGCCACGTCAAAGATGTCCTGTGGTAGGTGTGTTTGGCGACATTCCTGGGAATAGTTAATATGGACCATATGGTCATATATGCAACATGCATTTTGCATAGCATTTGGGACATATTACATACAATAGCCAAATATCCCACTCTACATCTGCTATAAATCATGAATAGATAAGGGACTGTTGTCCATGCCGACTGTGGATTAACTGGAGAGATACTGGTGTACCTGACATGCATGTATCAAGCAATCCTTATAGCGATTCCCGTGCATCTCCACTGTGCATTTCCCCCAGCAGTGCTCACCATACATCGTTGCTGCCTACTTGTTCACCCCTAGCATTGAACCACTCTCATTCCCATTATGGACTTTTTGCTCCCCACTTGCTCTGCAACTGTGCATCTCCCTGTGATCCCTTACAGCCTCTGTGTTGCCATCTGTGCCTCTGTGTGAGTGTGTATGTCAGTGTGTGTCGGCATGCTGGAGAGGAGGTGTGTGAGTGGCCTGTGGTGTGAGTCAGAGTATCTGTGAGTGTTTGTTGCCATCTGTCTGGATGTTTGGCTGTGCTCCAGTGTTACACAGAGCACTGTGCATTGGTGTTGGTGGTGGCACAAGATTTTGATGGTGGTGGCACAAAGATGTTGATGGTGGAATACCAAGGGTGTTGGCGATGGGTAGAAATCATGGATGCTGTATCTGCCTAGTTTGCACTGGTCTTGCAAGAAGAGGCCCACAGGGAGCACAGGAGGTATAGAAGAGGGCAACAATACCAGAGGGTCTAGTGGGCAAGGATGAAATATCTGGACCTCACAGATGAACAGTCTCTGACCCTGTTCAGCTTTGATAAGGCAGACATACATCAGCTACGTCTGAAGCTGGAGCACCTCTTCTTCTAGGCCACACAGAGAGGGCAGTCCATGCCTGTGCACCTGAAGATAATCACAGTCCTAGCATCCCTAGCCAACAGCAGCTGCCAATCAGTGCCAGCTACTACAATAGGACTCAGTCAGTAGTCAGAAATATGTTAATGTATCTCTCATTCCTTGGCAGGAGGAGACAGAACAGCCACACAGGTAAGGCCAGACAGCCAGAAATGAACTGAGAGATATTTCTTTTTTATTATTATTTATTTATGAAATATTTCCAATATACAAGAGGAAATGGTACAAAACAAAATAGCCATACATCATATAGCTAAAAAAATAAGCAAATCATATAAATTAGTCCACATCAAGGAGGTGAATGGTTAAAAGAATCCAAAATAAGCCCGTCAATTCCTATAATTACTAAACTCCAATTATTAATCAATAAGCTAGAAAAAATAAATGGAAAAAAAACAATCACTACCAAATTAAGTTTTACTGTCTAAGAAAACCTTCAATTGATCCACCTCTGTAAATATATATCTTTGCCCTTGAAAAACAATATGACATTTACAGGGAAATTTTAAGTAGAAAGTTGCCCCCAAGGCCAAAACCCGAGGGCAAATCTCTAGAAAGGACTTATGCAGGTTTTGAGTTACCCTCGAAACATCAGGGAAAACCTGAATAGTTTGACCACAACATTTTTCATTTTTCTTTAAGAAATATGCATGCAGAACTTTATCTTTATCTGATTCCATTAAGAAGGTAACCAAAAGCGTAGCCCTACAAGAAATATCATCTGTCTCTGACTCGATAAAATCCGAAATATCTAATGATGAAGAAAACTGATGTTCACTAGAGGGAACTAACTCATTGCCATCCCTCCCCTTATCCAATTTCCCTTGATGCATATAATACAACTTAGACACACCAAGTAAGTCAGCATCATTAATCAATAACCCCCCCCCCCCCCAAGATACTTCCGTAAAAGAATCATTGGGGACAGATAGTGAGTTTTTGGAAAATTAAGAAAACGTAGATTCCTAGATCTTAAAGAATTTTCCAGAAACTCATCCTGACGATGTAAGTTAACAGAGTCAAGAGAAACTTTCCCATTGAAATCTTTCTGCGACAAAAGCTTAGATTCTTGCTCATCAAACCTCTTTTCCAATGATAAAAGTTTATCTTGATGTTCAGCCAATTTGGCAACCGTCTCCCCAGAAAAATCAGAAACTTTTTTCAAAGAAGCAGTCAAAGATGACTCCATACGGGACACTATCGCCCATATGTCTCTTAAGGAAACATCCGGGGGAGGAACTTTAGAATCAGTAACCGGAGGAAAATCAATCACAGATGGCAATGATGTATTCAACGATGAATTAAAGTCAGGTCTCAAAAACGACGAAGGCAGTAAATCTAAGCCGAGATCAGCATTCTCCGTAACTGCTAATGGGGAAGCCTCACCAGGCGATATTACTGGCTCAAAGATGGGTGGAGTTATACCCCATTCGCTCAAAGAAGACATAGAAGAAGGAGTACTTACTGCCGAGTCCTTAGAAATAGACTAAAGTCCTTAGAAATAGAAGCCAAAGCTGCAAACTAGAGTCCTTAGAAATAGAAGCCGAAGCTGCAAACAAAACCTCACCCACCTTGGTGCCTGGCTGTGTACCTTTCCTTCCACATTGCTCCTGTTTGATTCCTGGCGAGGTACTGCACTAATTGGCTGCAGGTGCTGAGGGCTATAAGATCTTTGGCGCCACCGCGGGACGCAGAGGTGCTTGACTGTGTACTTTTCCTTCCACATTGCTCCTGTTTGATTCCTGGCGAGGTACTGCACTAATTGGCTGTAGGTGCTAAGGGCTATAAGATCTTTGGCCCCACCGCGGGACGCAGAGGTGCTTGAATGTGTACTTTTCCTTCCACATTGCTCCTGTTTGATTCCTGGCGAGGTACTGCACTAATTGGCTGCAGGTGCTGAGGGCTATAAGATCTTTGGTCTCACCGCAGGACGCGGTCGCGGGCGTGCCCGAAGGGGCATGACCAAAGGGGCAGGTCACGCCCCTTTGGCGCCCCTTCGGCGCATGTTGGCGTCAGAAGGCTATCTCCTGCTATGGGGAAAAGGAAGAAGAAGTATCCGCCGATTGTCCAAATGAACTGAGAGATATTTCATGTAAAGTGTTTTGTTAAAATCAAGGGCAATACTACAAATGAGCATAGTTTCCAGTGCCCATTCTCCCCCTATCATCAGCCGCATTGCACACACACTGCATATCTGAGCCCATTACCTACATCTCCTTTTCACTCAAGCTCCCTATTACACCCACCTCTATCATCCACTACACTAACTCCCCACTCCCCCTCTTGCCACATAAACACAAACATGCCCATAGGCATCCCCCTCCCCTTGTCTCACTATGCCCTACCTCTAAAGTGGGATAATGGCTAAATATGTGGAAGCAAAGGCCATATGGCCATATAGGTGGCAGAAGAAATGCCATAGTATGAGTCATATGCCCTGCCACCTGCCATGGTTCCCAGTCAGCTAAGATGTGTGCTTGCTGCTCCCTTTCCTCTCCCGGTGTGCCCCTTCCACTTGCACTCTGCCCTTGGTTGTATTGTAGGGATTGTGCAGGGGTGGTGGAAGGTTCAGAAAACCTGTCACTTGAACTAGAGGCATCCTCCTCCTCCTCTACTACCACTTAGTTGTGAGCGTAGAAGTCTGGGAAGCATAGGGTAGGACTGGAGCATGGGGTGGCGCTACCATATCTTGACTGGTGGAGGGTTGTACTGTGTGACATAGTAACATAGTAAATGACAGCAGATAAAGACTAGCATGGTCCATCTAGTCTGCCCCGTAAGGTAGCTAAAGTTGTAGAGCTGCACCTGCTGAGATTTGCAGGTTAATCCTCCTCTATGCCTTTGCTTAAGGTCACACCTGCCACTCTAGGCTGGTTATCCCTCTCTATTTATAAAGTTATTTATGTTTTCTTTGATTCTATCCTCTTGCTATGTTTTGATCCTCTGTGTCTGTCCGATTTCTTTTTGAATTCCATCACTGTTTTTTGCTCTCACCACCTGCTTTGGGAGGGCATTACAGGCATCCACTACCCTTGCCATGAAAAAGTATTTCTGATGTTGCTTTTAAGTTTACCTCCTTGCAGCTTCATTTCATGTCCTCTAGTTTTACAGCTTCCCCATCTTTGAAAAAGGTTTCTTTGCTCATTAATACCCCTTAAGCATTTAAAAGTCAGTATCAAATCCCCACTATCTTTCCTCTCCTCTAAGGTATATATATTTAGGTATTCAAGTCTTTTTTCATATGCCTTCTGGTGCAGGCCCCACATCATCTTGGTCACCTTCCTCTGAACTGTTTCAAGTCTTTTTATATTCTTCGTAAGGTACAATCTCCACAACTGAACACAATACTCCAAGTGAGGCCTCACCATCGTCCTGTACAGAGGCACTAATACCTCCTTCTTTCTGCTGTTTTTTCCTTTCTATATGCAGCCTGATATCCTTCTTGTGGGCATGGCTGCTAGCTGTCTGCCACCTCTATTGCTGAGTAGAGGTGCAGCTAGTGGATGGAGAGCTGATAGTGATGAGGTGCCGCTTTATGTACTGCGGTGAGACTGCACATGGGTGGTAGAAGGTCGATGCTGGGTCAAAGTCTCTCTTAGGTGACATCTCTCTGTTACATCTGTACTCCAGGGATTGCTTTATGACAGCCAGCTGCTCACACCATATCTGCAGATACTCAGCATTTTGCTGAACCAGCCTTCCCCCACAGCGTAATAGATGTCAGCTTCTCCAGTTGGTGGCATAGCTGCCCTTCTCATGCCCCGACTGTGCATTATCAGCAGATAGGTCCCTATTGCCAAAAGGGGATAGTGGTGGTGGTTATGGCATCCTCCTACATTTCCTCTTTCCAAGCAGTAGCATGTGCAGTAGGTTGTGTGTCTAGGCTCTTTTTGGCTTTGGATATTATTTCACATGCCCAGATAGCTATGTATCTGGGATATGAGTGCCAAAGGACTATGGCTACTTTTGAGTGGCTTATCTACATCTAGGGTCCATTTTGGTCACCCTTTATGGTTCCACCCATGTATAAATCATGAGTCTGGTAAAACCCAGCAGCCATCTCTGTGAGTTCCTGTGTCTGTAAAGAGCACATCTCATTATCCCATCTATATTCCCTTCCTAATCATGTCCGTGGCATATAGCCCCAGGAAACAGATCATTTGGAAATGGAAGGCCTATTTGGTGGGAGGATCACAGTCTATCAAGGGAGGGTCTTGTATTTGCATGTTGGTGTCATCTGGTTTCCCTGATTCCTGGTTGACAGCCACTGTGCTGGTCATATTCATTACAGCCTACCCATCACCCAATCATTTCCCCTTGTGGTGGTTACTAGGGATGTTTAGGCAAAATAATGGTGTTTGTTTTTCTTTCCTGTGTCTTTTTCAGGATTATTAGTTTTAGTTTTATGCTGTTTCATTTTCATAATTTTGCATCGTGTTGTGATTTGTTTGTCTAATGTGTCTTTTCAGGGTAATTTTGTAAAATTAAGGGGTAGTGTGGCTGCTGAAAGGTTAATAGAGATCTCAGGCAAATAAAAAACACAACTGCCTTTTATTGTCCTTCCAGGCACAGACTAGCCTCAAACCAGTAACATTTTAGTTAGAATGGAGGCAGGCATCTTGCAGAAGAGTTATCATGCCTCAATAGGGGCTGGCTCTATCCAGTCACCTCTGATTGCTGGTGATCTACCTTCCTATTTCTGGACTGGCCCAAAGTTTGTCTGTTCTGGAGCTCTCTGGGAAATGCTAACTGGATTTTTTGCTTTGTGCATCTCTTGACTACTGTTATAGAGATGTACGCTAATGATTTTTGTTTTGCCATGTTCTTGTGCCAAACATTCTGTGAAACCATGTCTACTAAACAATCACAATCAAAAATGACAACCTCAATAGAGTATAGCCACAAACTATCACCATCCAAAAAAGCTAGCTCTTAAATAAAATGATCTGGAGTAAATATTTAAAAATCAAACAAGAAATGTCGTCACACAGTTACCAATAATTTCCAAGGAGGAAAAAGATCTCAGTAATAAAGGAAGTCAGTATACAGTCTAACATCTCAAACAATTCGAGCCATGAAAATAACATTTATACAACTACATCATGGGTCATAAAATAACCTCCCCAGGTAATATATTTTATTCAAAATCACTCAGGACAAATAGAATCATATCAATTGTATACAACCAAAGAAACATCACTCGTGTCAGCAATTCTCACATACACCCAGATGGCAAGCAAGACTAATACAAATCATTAGAGCACCCTGCCCTATTGACCAACAAAACTACAACCATCCACTCAAATATATGAAATGTGCGTTAGCAAATGCATGCTCCACATGCAAGAAGATACACCTTATTGACAACTACATAAATGACAGCAAGATGGACATTATAGGGTCTATTCTGTCCCGCTATATGCCCCCCTTGCCATCCCCGACTAAACATAAGAACATAAGAACATAAGATATGCCATACTGGGTCAGACCAAGGTCCATCAAGCCCAGTATTCTGTTTCCAACAGTGGCCAATCTAGGTCATATGTACCTAGCAGTTTCCCCAAGAGACACAATCCTCCCTGTATGTACAAGGAGTTTGTATGGAGGGGCTTAGATTGGGGCGGAAGGGGCAGTGTGGAAGTGGGGAGTGAGAGGTCTGCGGCCCTGGACGTACAGGGCCGATTCTGAAGTCAGCGCTGTACATCCAGGGCTGACAGATTGTACGGGGGACTTATTCCATCTCGGAGGTGGAATAAGTCCCCCCTAGATGTCGGGGGACAGAAAGCCCGGCCGCGATCGAAATGGTGAGGGGGTGCAAGAGATTTCCCGCAGCCATGGGACGCCAGATCAGGAGTCGGGCTGAGGGGACAAGAAAAAGTAGTCGGCAGCCAGGCTTGGCTCAATACATGCAGGCCGATTGGAATAGGGATGCACAGAGGCAGGGACGCACATATTAGAATGTGCCTCCATGTTTGTAACTGAGTCATGGTTTAGCGATACAGACCAGGTTCTCACAAACCAATTCATCACACCAGAAATGGACTTACATAACTGCCCATGGATAAATAAGAGAGCAGGAGAAATATTTATCCTCACCAGAAAAGATCTCAAATTCCAGGCATCCACATCCATAAGAAATGACACCTTGAATGCACTACAGATCCAAAACAACCATTTTTCCATATGCTTAGGGCCAGATTCTGTCCCACGAATAGCGGGATGGACATTCCAATGGGACAGCAGGACAGAAGGGCAGTGGATGCCCTCACAAAGGAAGAGCAAAGACCCAACAAGCAAGTGGTGTTAGGAGGTCAGGGGTGCTTTAATTCAATGGAGAACCCTTACGCGTTTCGGCAACCGCCTTTTTCAGGACAAGAAGTTTGTTTCTGGCTCTGATCCCCTGTTTGCCCCTTGCAACATGAGTTTTATGGTGTAACCATATCCTCCCCCTCCTAATTGCTGTGATTAATACACCTACCTTTATTATAAATATAGATAAGTACACTTTATTATAGAAACTGTTATGCGCAATATGTTAGGCAGATACTTTGACATATAGTCCATTCAATCTTTTTTGTTTTATCTTCTCTGTTTAATTCTTTGTCTATTTTTCACAGTCTCACTACTTTAAAGCGATTAGTGTCTTTATAAAGACAATTCCCTCATAAGGTGCCACTTGTGAGTATTCACTTTATGTATGTGAGATTAGACACATTTCAAGTCCTCCTCATCTCTCTCCTTTTTGTCCTGGTTTGAGTTCTATTTCTTTCTCATGTCCTTTCTTGACTCCTTATTTTTGATACTTTTATTTTATTGGCACTAGACTTTTTACCTTGTGTTATGCCTTACGTTTTTGATTTTATTGCTTTTAACTGATGTTTGTTCTTATTTTATTTATAATATTGCTTGAGGTTTTAATTATTTTATGTGTTTTTAACTGTGCTATTATTTACATTTATTTATTTACTGTATCTTCTCTGAGGATGTGTACCCACTGAAGAAAGCTTTGCCGAAATGTGTAGGGGTTCCCCATTGAATTAAAGCACCTGTGACCTCCTAACGCCACTCACTTGTTGTGTCTTTGCTCATTCCAATGGGGCGTCCATCCCCACTATTTTTGCCCTCCCCGCCAGCGTCTAACCTCACCGCCTGTACATCCAGGGCTGGCGACTTGTGTGGGAAAGTTATTCCACATCTGAGGGGAATAACTTCCCTGGATGTTTTTTTTCAGCAGGCCCATGGCACAGATGGGGCGGGGGGGGGGGGGGGTGCCATAGGACATTCCCCGCAGCCCAACCCTAACCTTAGGAGGCCAGATCAGGGGTTGAGCTGCAAGGAAAGCCTTTGGTATGCTGTCGGCCGGGATCACAATTTTATAATGGAGCCGTGGTGCCATGACAACCAGATACCACGGCACTGTGGCTCCATTGTAAAGCCCTGACTGAGTTAATCGGGCTTTTCCTGTATATGCAGGCTGGACTAAATCGCAGTCCCGGCCTGCACGTACAGGGCTGTTTGCGATTCTGGTCCCGTGGGGTAGACGTGCCCTGCGGGATCAGAATCGCAACCCCCTCTGTACGCCCAGTTCAAACCGGGCGTACAGAAGGGCTGTACGTCCAGGATGGAATGAGCCTGTTAGCATTCATATCACCAACTTCAACAGCTGATGACGTCTCTTTGCTAACTGAGCTTGCATGCTCTCAATCAGCAACAGAGAAACCATTCATCCTGTTAGGAGACCTAAATCAAACATTCGGCACCCAGAAATCAAGTCACATCCTTCCTTGAAGCAATAGATATGATGGGCCTTTCAGAAATCATAAGCGCTCCAACACACAAAGGAGGAAATACCCTGAACATGATATTCATACCTAAAACAGTGTCTGCGCAGAACATTCAGACCACACCATTAGCATGGTCCAACCACCACATGATTTCTTTCAATTTCATGCTACTCAAGACTAACAAAAAAAGGGAACCACAGCACCAGGGAATGCGCAGATTCTGAGATTTCAATAAAGAAGCCCTCCTTCAACACTTCACTCCTCTAATAGAATCATCCTCAACAGATCTCACAAAACTAGTCGATGATTGTAATAATCTGATAACTACATTTGCAGTACTCCTGCCAAAGTGAACATCAAAGCGAAGCACTACAGCACCTTGGTACTCAAAAGATATGAAAGAAGCAAAACTCAAACTGAGACAACTTGAATCTAGATGGCGAAGAACCCAGAACATCAAAGAGATTACTCCGTCAGGCAAGAAGACTACAGTAAACTGATAAACAAAAAAAAAAACAACAACCCTAGAATATCATAGTAATCTCCTTTTCAAGTTTCTCAATCAGCATTGAGAACTGTTCAAAATCACCAAGTCACTCATATAAGCCCCTCCTACTCCAAAAGGCCCAAGCTTGAACCCACAGAAATACACCACCTACCTCCAGAACAAATTCCCTTGTGCTAAAGATACAATAGCACTAGAGCAACTACCTACAAATACAGCCAATAGCTCACCAAATTGGATCCTGTATACTCTGATATCAAAAATACAGCTAGATCAAATTCTCTCCATGATGAACACCACCACTTCACCACTAGACCATGTCGAACTGCATTGATTAAAACGGCCAGGAAAGAACTAACCACTGCTCAAAATAATAAACTTGTCCCTCACCCCAGGGCTGACGCCAACTAACCTAAAGCCCTCCTCAATCAGGCCCACTCTGAAGAACGCTACAGCCGACCTTGCCCTACCCACATTTTACAGACCCATTTCTAGTATCCCTCTCCTAGCAAAAATAATACAGAAAGCCATTCAGCTACAGCTACTGGAATTTGTAAAGTCAAATGCACCTCTCAATGACCAATAGCACGGGTTCCGACAACATTATGATACTGAAACACTTCTGACTTCCCTCCTTGATACCTTGCTTAAAGGAATTGAAAGATCCAAACTGGTATTCATCCTTAGTTTCATAGACATTCCAACTGTCTTTGACTCCATAAACCACAGAAGACTCCTTGCTTGCCTTGTAGAAATCAGAGTAAATGGGAACCCTTAAGATGGATCCACTCATAGTTATCCAACTGCATGTAACAGGTTAAACTGCAAAACAAGACCTCGAAGCCATTTCAAGCACACCAACAACTGCCTCAAGTATCAGCTCTATCAGTCCATCTGCCATATCTTCAGCCCTACACATCCAGCCATCTGCCATATCTTCTGGGAACACAGGATAATGTATCATATCTATGCAGATTTCCTTATGTTATACACCCCGTACTCTCATTTCTCAATGAAGTGATGCACTGGTTACACGAACACTCGCTTATGCTAAATTTGAGCAAAATCGAAACACTGGTGGTTAACAGAGACCCCACCTACAGTCCACCAGAGAAACTCACATTCAACAACTATGATATCCTCATCAAGCCTAGATCAGAAACTCAATTTCCAAACACATATTAAGAAAACAACTACAGCGGCATATCAAAGAATAAAGACTCTACACAACCTCCGCCTGTTATTGGACCACAATCTATTCCGCACTGTCTGCCAAGCAATCATCACTCCTATCTGGGATTACTGTAACTCCATACTCCAAGGACTACCAAAATGTACACTCTTCCCACTTTAAATAACCCAAAACTCTGCAGCACGTATGATTTCACGGAAACCTAGACAAGAACATATCACTCCATTATTAAAGGAGCTACATTGGCTGCCCATCCAAGCACGAATATAATACAAATCAATCATAGACACCTTCAAGAGTATGCACAACCTAACTGCAGACTACTTACAGTCTCTCATACACACACCTACAGACAACAGACCAAGAATGGACTAACCATGAACCTCCAGCATAAAACCTCCAGCACACAGGAAACATGTCAATGCACCTTTTCCATTTACAGATCTACCTTCTGGAATATTCTTCCAAGTAAACTGCGAGCAACAATTGACCTGAAGGACTTCAGAAAGAAGCTTAAAATACACATTTTCCAAGAATGTTATGGGATAAACTGTTAGCCTTTCCTCACAGTCAAACAACCTAAATACACTCAGAACTGAACTCTGTGTCATTCAAACTGTAAATAGTTAACTGTATGAGGATTAAACCTTTCCCCTGTTCCTGTTCCTCCTATTCCCAAGACAGTAATATGATTCATTATTAACTTGTAATTATTGTTGTTATTACCACGTTCTATATAACTTATGTACACTTGTGTTTGATGTAAACCACCTTGATTCCACTGAAAGGCGGTATATAAGAAATGTTACAAAAATAAATAAATAAATACATAAATACATAGCTTATCTTAGTGCTGGACTCACAGCATAGTCACTACTCTGACACTCAGCATTTTGCTTTGGCTGCTTTAGGGAGCAGGACATCCCTTGTGAATCCTGCAGATCTGCCCCCTCTATGCTAACCAGTCCTCACAGTGCACCTGCCACCTTCAAAGGCTCTGTAATGTTGAGTGCAAGTTGAAGAAATAATGCAGACAGTTATATCATCAACATATATTTAACATTTATTGACATCCTCAGCTAGAATATATGTACAAATCCCCCTATTCGGGGGGGGGGGGGGGGCTCATGTTGGTATACCTGCTGCGCAGGCACAAAGAGGTCATGCTGTGCCATGATATGGCATGCAGTGACACAGCTTGGCCCTCTGTGCCATACCTCCCTGCCCTGCCCTGCCCTCCCCTCCCCACTCCCAATACTCTCTCTGCCCTCCCCTCCCTTCCTCACCCAACCCCCTTCCTTCCTTCCCTCCCTTTCCCTCCCCATCTCCATCCCCTCCCTGCTCTTCCCTCCCTCTCCACCGCAACACACTCTCTAGTGTTCTTTGCCACCCTAGATGGGTGGTATGGAACCTCAGAGTCCAGTCTTCCATGTCCCTTTATTGGCTTAGGGGTGACCACATAATGGAGGATGTAGAGGGGTCCCACTACCAAGGGCTCTTCCATGTACATTGGTGTCACCATCTCCTCTTTCAGATCTTCCTCATCTTCGACTCTCCTGAGGTATCTACTGTATTATGAGGTGGTGGTTACTCATGCTGGATCAACTTTCAGTGGCATCTGCACAGCATTCTCCCTTCCCCTTGTTGTGCTGTCCATGCCATCTTCTCCTTGACATGTACTGCCCTCAGGGACTTCTAAAACTCATGGCTCTTAACCCTTGGTGGCACAGCTGCAGGCACAAAGATGCTACATACCTTGATGCTCCTGCTGCTCCCTCCAGAGCTGTGGAAGGGGGCACAAATAGGCAAAGACCTGATGCCTAATGCTCCAGAAGCATGTCTTCAGGGCCTCTATCTCCAATCGTATCTGGTATTTCCTGTAGGAAAGAGAAATACAAGGTACTCTTGACAGAGTCATTATGAAACTTTGGCATCCTCTGTCATCTCTCTCTTGCACCCCATGCATCACCCACTGCCTATGTCAGCTCTGGGAGCAATTGCCTGGCATGCTATTGATGGACTATGGATCTTACCCTGCCTTCCTGGGGGTGGGTCATGCCCACATCTTCCTCTACTCCCGCTCTTATGGAATTTTCTGTGTACTTCTGGCTAAACACTTCTGTATGGTGCATTTTACAGGTCTTTTGGTGGGTACATGTGATTTCTTTCTGTGATGGGTTCTTCTACAGGCTCCCTCCTGAATCACAGTACAGACTCCAAGTGCCCACATCTGTGGTTGTGACCTGATCTCTGTCTGGGCCACCTCCCTAACCTGTTTCTGACATTAGCTGCAACTTAATGTCCTCTCTCACTCTCATGCAGGCAACACATGTCTCTGCTATGTTCAGAAGGGCTACTGCCACCTTTCCCCTCACCCCCTGCACTATTGTGCTGTGTGTTCCCATTTTGTGCAACATGAGCCTGCTGCAACTACATATTTTGTTGTAACATGCATGTTCACAGGTCTCTGCCTAATTGTGTCCTTTGTGGCCTTGGACAGGATACAGTTCCTCCTCCTGCTCAATGACAGGAGGCAGAACCTCCTGGTCTCACTGTGTGAGAATTGCGGCTGCTACTTGGCAATCTCGCTGTTCTCTGGCTGTGTCCTCATACTATGGCTCTGTGTGCCTGTGTGTACATGCATATTTTGCATCATGCATGAATGTCCTCATCACCATTTCAGCAAACGGCTCTTTGCATGTCTCTAGCATTATATCTTCCATGGACTGCACATACCAATGGCACTCTTGCACCCCATGTGCAAATTCCCAGATGTTTGCATAGAGGCACATTCTAATGTGTGTGTCAAGGCCCCTGTGTGCCTGATCGGAATTGGGATGCACAGAAGAAGACCTGATTCTGATCCCACAGGGGCTAGACGTGCCCCATGGGATCAGAATCAGGTCAAGAGTCTGTACGTGCAGACCGAGACCCAATTCTGATCGGCCTGCATGTACAGAGCCCTGCCTGGCTAACTCAGTCAGGCTCCTGAATGGAGCCGCAGTGCCATGGCATCCTGTTGCCATGGCACTTTGGCTCCATTAAGAAGCTGCGATCTCCAGCCGCAGACTAAAATTTCCTTTCCCTGCAGCCCGACCCCCAATCTAGCCTTCCATGGCCAGGGTAGAGATGCAGGAAATCCCCTATACCCCTCACCTCACTGGCACTCCCTGGACCTGCCATCCCCTGTCCAATATGATGATCCCAGATATACAGGGCTGACTTCAGAATTGGCCCTGTACATCCAGGATCGCAGACCGCCCACTGCCTGCCTCACTCCACCTTCGCAATGCCTCCTCCCGTCCCCGTCTAAGCCTCCCCGTACAAACTCCTTGTTTGTACGGGGATGCTTTTGCCAAGGACAGAATAGACCCAATAGTGATTTCAGATGGCACCTGCATGCTCACCCTGTTCAAAATCAGCTCCATTTGTGACATTTCCTTATTTGCACATTCCTTCCGATGCTGGGATGTCCTTTCTAAAATGCCATTTCACATGGATATCCATTAAGAACAGCTTTTTTTCTGTCCTAAGCAATCTGCATAGCTATTATATGGCAACACTGAAAATCACTGCTATCCAGATAACTAGTAGCTCCTCTCTTGCTCTGTCCCCAAACTATCCAGATAGTGCTGAGGTGTTCAGTGAATATTTAGTGTCATCAAGTCAATGCTGACTCCTGGTGACCTAGCAGCCCCCTGGGTTTCCTTGGCAAGGAATGAGCAAATGTAGACTGTCAGGTCTTCTCTTCTGAAACAAGGGAGGGTGAAGTGACTAGCCCAAAGCGTGCTAAAGGGAACCAAACCCAGATTTCCTGGGTTATAGGTTGCTGCTGTAACCACTAGGCTACTCCTCCACACCATCATCTATAGTGACTCTGAAAAGAGCACTTATGAACACACATCTGGTTAACAGGTATTGCTCATCAGATAACTTCTCTTGAAAATTGATTCCAACCTTCTTATAGTTCTGTGACATTGAGATTTACACAATAAAACATTTTGTGACTTATGATCAAGGTGATCTTTTTCTCAGATAATTTGGAATGCTAAGTAGGATACAAATTTGATGTCTTAACAATATTGTTCATCTACTCCAAAACAAGAGGGGCTAACAAAAATATATCTATCAATCCTAAGGCCCTACAATTCTTAGCTAATAAGAAATACCACAAGATCTTGGAGATATTTCAATTTGAGATATGCTCATCAACAGGCCTTGCAAAAATTAAGGAGACATGATGATTTAGTTATAAAATCCATTGATAAAGGGGGCTCCATTGCGATACAACATAGAGATCAATATCAAACTGAGGCACTTAGACAGCTTGCAGATTAGAGGTATTACAAACAGGTTGAAGTAGACCCTACAGCAGAATTACAGGATCATATTTTTCAAGTTATTTTTGAAGCGTTCCAGAATGGCGTGCTTACAGATCAAGAATATAAATATCTACGAGTACAAAATCCTCAAGTTCCTATTTTTTATATGGTCCCAAAAGTACATAAAACTTTACAATCACCTTTAGAGCAGCCCATAGTATCTAGTAAAGCATCCCTATTGGAACCATTGTTGAATTTTCTTGACTTTTTTTTTTTTGCAACCTTGGGTAAAAAAGCTAAGGGGTATGTTTACTAAACCCTCTTAACGTGCGCGTCGCGTTAGTGTGCAGGATGCCATAAAAGGAGTGGGCGTTTCAGTTTAAAGTAGCAAAAGGGGATTAGCGCGTGCTGCTGTGCACATTATCGGGCAGAGCGCCGCTAAGCGCGTTACCGTGTGGTAATCTTAAGTAGGCACACAGACATCCAAAACATAGCAACAGAAGTGTAGCACAATGGTTAATGCACTGACTGAAAATACAGGGGTCATGAGTTTGATCCCCCAGTGTGCCTAATGCATAAGGCTGGCTGAGGCATCAACTTTGACATGTAAGTATTGTTTCTTGAGGTATTTGATTTGTATTTTATTTATTGCTGCCAGCAAACACACCCTCACGTGCCGTAACCTAAGGTGCCACATAAGGCACCCCATAGGGCACATTATAAAGTGCACTGTCCGCCATGGCACCCTATAATGTCCCCTATAGGGCACCCTATAAGGCGCTCCATAGGACACCTTATAAGCACCTTATATGGACTGTAACCATAAGGTGCCTCAGAAGGCGCTTTATAGGGTGCCCTATAAGGCGCCTTATAGGGCGCCTTCTGAGGCACCTTATGGTTACAGTACCCTGAGGGTGTTTTGCTGGCAGCACTAATGTACATAAAAAAAAGACTGTGCTTTGGACAGCCCTATCAAACAAACCCCTACTGGGGGTTTGAACCCATGACCTCTGGCTCCACAAGTAGTGAAGTAACCAGTGGGCTACAGCTCCATAGCTACTAACACACCCCTGGCTGGCTGCAGAAGGACTGCATGTCACCACACAAACAGTCTGCTGTGGTCACCAGGATAGGGTTAACCCACCCATACCCATGATGCACTGCACATGCAAATCAGCAGTCTACAGATGATCACAAGATGGGGTATGCACCCCCACAGCACCTCGGCCTGGTAGGGGGAACTGACCGTGTGTGGTACTGGCACAGAGTAGCTACACACCGTCACATTGTGCAGGTACTGCACTCACCCTGAGGGTGAGGTGGGGCGCCCAGCACCAGGTCCCCAGCAGTGCTAATGTGTGAGATAGGTAGTTTCTGCAGACACACCTTGGATATATCTGTATGTCTCAGTCAGATTTAGCCCCTATGGACCCTTCCTCCTCCAGGGCTGAGGGTGGTAAACAGGGTTTCCCACCAACAGATCCACATTCAACCTCCCTGCATTGGTGGCACTAGAGGGGACCATCAACCCCAGTCCTGCTTGGGAACAGACACCCTACAGGGCAGTCAATGCAGCTCTGTACTCATCCATAACGCAATAGCAGACAGACATTAGGCCTGGATATGCTAAGCTGCATTCCACCACTATCTGATATTCTCCTGCAGCAAGCCTTCAGCCGCTGCACCCTGCAAGGCGTTCCATCAAGACACATACCAGCTGCAGACAGTCTGCTAGTTAATCCATAGTGCATGTTCCTGGTGGAAATGAATGCACCCAGAACTGGGACGTCAACATAAACACCAAGCAGATAAGTCACTGACTGGGCCCCAAAAGGGAACCCATAAATATTACATGAGAAAAATACTATATAGCACTATGGGGGAGCCTAGCCATGCCGTGGTCACTGCTCAGTCAGGGTGAGAGTGATCTCCCAGCAGAACATGCTGTGGCTACCCTGTCTGTGCAGGTGGTGGCTGGGCACTACAGTGTCCCAGCCATTGCCCTATGCCCTGTGCAGATGCATCCTGGCCAGGCCACCCTGTCCGGGCTATACCCATGGTACCTTGCTCCTCATTATGCACATTGGCAGGCCAATACTGGCAACAGTGCTGGCAGTGTGGGCTGTGGAGGGTGTTTGCAGCCACCACACACTGGATAGACAGACACACACTCCCACACCTATGCCAGCATTGTGCTACTATAGAGGTGTTTAGCAGCCCTGGCCACCACACCAGTCCTGGGCACAGTGCAGGCATGGATATGGTACACAATACTGTTGGGGGTCACTCCCCCAGGGTGGTAAACACTGTCAGAGACCAGACCTGAAGCACACTCTACAGACATCAGAAAGGTTGATATGATGGAGCTCAATCAGCAAACTGTGCTTAACGTAGGAATTGCTATCTGCCAGTAATCATAGCAGACTTTTGATAGCTGTGTACCGTATTCCCAGGTGTAGGGTGGCATTGCTAAGGTATGCAAGTGCTAGTATTGGGAGATGCATGCAGGGCCCAATGTCCTGCCTCTCCAGGAGGCATTGGCTAATGGAGCCTGTGGGTGTGGGTGTGTCTGCCCCTGTTGGCTGCTGCTTTACGGCAGGGGTTCCCAACTCCAGTCCTGGTGTGCCAAACACTGTTTGGGTTTTCATGCTGTCCCTCATGAATATGCATGAGATACATCTGCATACCATGGGGGTGGTGCATAGATATGCAGCACAGGCATCTTTATTAGAGGCAGCATGGAACCTGAATGGTGTTTGGCCCTCCAGGACTGCATTTGGGAGACTCTGCTCTAGGTAATGTGCCTGTTTATGGTGTCTTTGCTCTGTAGGGTAAAATGTAGGTGTTTTGGGCATGTTTATGTCATCTGCAATAAAGGTTTTGTCTGTATTAGCATGTTGTAGTAGTTGGTAAAATATGGGGACTGGGTTGGCAGGCACCATAGCTGGGACTTGAACCTGTGACCTTCTGCCTCCATTCACACTGGTTGTGTGTACTTCACCACTGTGTTGCCACAGAGACAGTGCATTCCCTGGTGATACCATGACTGTTTGTCCAGCAGGGCCTGTCTGGTACAGTGCATAGCACACACCTACACAGGACTAGGCCATGGTCTGCTCTGGGCAGCTGCCACTGCCACCACCACCACCACCACCACCACCAGTGGGTGTGGGTGTGGGTGTGGGTGTGGGTGTGGGTGTGTCCACTAACTGAGGCAGACAGAGATCTCCAAGATGTTTATGCAGCACCTACCTATTTCACAGGTTATTGCTGCTTTGGAGCTCTGGCATGGCCACATTCAGCCATGGAAGGTGTTGTGGACCTGGTCCTGGGCGCAACATCAAGCACTCAGGGTGGGCACAGTAACCGCACAATGTGATGGTGTTTAGCTACTCTTTGCCGTTTGTCCACCCACTCAGGACACCCTACCAGGCCGAGGTGCTGTGTGGGTGCACACGGACACTTCCCCCTACCAGGCCGGGGAGCTTTAGGAGTGCAATTCCCATCTTGTGTGCATCTGTGGACAGCTGATTTGCATGTGCAGTGCATCATGGGTACGGGTGGCCTAACCCTATCCTGTTTACACCAGCAGACTGTGAGGTGACATGCAGGCTATCTGCAGCCAGGCAGAGGCTTGCTTAGAGCTGTAGCCCAATGGTTACATCACTGCCTGTGCAGCCAGAGGTCATGGGTTCAAATTCACAGTGGGGTTCTGTGATAGGGTTGTCCAAAGCATTTTTTTAATTTACTGTACATATGTTGATGCCAGCAATGACACCCTCAGCGTACTGTACCCATAAGGTGTCTCTGAGGGTGCTTTATAGGGCGCCCTATAGGGCACTTTATGGTTGCCATCCATATAGGGTGCACTATACATTATCCTGTGTCGCAACATACATGCTGCCCTATAGGGGACATTCTAGGGTGCCTTGGCGGACGGTGCACTGTAACGTGCCTTATGGGCCACCTTATGTTAACATGCTGTGAGAGTGCGTTTGCTAGTAGTTATCACAAAATAAATTAAAAAGCCTCCTACAGCACTCCACAACATAATACATACTGCCTCAGCTAGCCTTTTTCACTGGGCATTGTGAGGGATTGAACCCCTGGTCCCTGCACCATTGGTCAGTGTCTTAACCATTGTGCTGTGGCTGTGTTCCTGTGCTTTAGCATCAGCGCGCCACCTTGTGCCCATCAGCGCGCCGTCTTGTGCCGTCCAAAATTAACAGTGCACCACCTTAACGTACACTGCTTCCTAGAGCAATAATGCCCATAACAGGTCATGTTTCATCAAGCCGTGTTCATTGGGCACAGCGGGGTGGCCGGTGTCTTAACCATTGTGCTATGGCTCTGTTTCTGTTCTTGCACATCAGCGCACCACTTCTGCCGCCCACTATTAAACTGCCTCCTCACACATCAGCACGCAGCCTTATGCCCATCAGCGCGCCGCCTCCTGCTGCCCACAATTAACAGTGCGCCGCCTTGTGATGCCCACAACGAACAGTGCGCCGCCTTGTGCCGCCCAACAAGAGCAGTGCGCCGCCTTATGCTGTACAAAATGAACAGTGCGCCGCCTTATGCCATGCAAAATGAACAGTGCGCCGCCTTATGCCGTACAAAATGAACAGTGCGCCGCCTTATGCCGTACAAAATTACTTTGCCTTCTGAACCACTTTTACACATTCAAGGTGGTGCCTCAGCTGGCCTTTTTTGTTGCACACAATGGGGGATTGAACCTGTGGCCCCTGCACCATTGGTTAGTGTGTTCACCGTTGTGCTACAGCTCTGTTCCTGTATGTGCCCAGCAGCGCCCCACTTAGCCTTTCCACGCGCTAATGTGGGACCCGCACATTAGCGCGACGCGCACACGTACGGTCGGGTTTTTTCTTTTTTCTGCCTGAACTGCCCACTCCTTATATGGCACAGGCACACTAACGGGGACCCGCACATTTTCGGAGTTTAGTAAACATGCCCCTAAGTATGCAAATAGGTCCCTTTTACTTCAGAATCAACACCCTGACAAAATGAAGAAACAAGTATGTGTACTTCAGTATGTGGCCAAAAGCATATTCAATCATTGGCATATTTTGAAGTTGCACAAAACATTCCAAAATGGACCTTGCATAGCTTTTACTCAAGCTAGAATTTTAAAGGATACAAGGTGTGACACAAAAGAAACGAGACTGTCCCATAAATGTTTTATTATAAAATCTACAGAGAAATTATGCATTGTCCCCTTCAAAGTAATCCCCCCAAGGGTAAATGCACTTCTGCATTCGCCTCTGCCACATACGGAAGCACTCGGCAAAGTCCTCCTCTCGAAGTTTCTCAGCTCCCTCATCACAGTGGCCTTGATCTCTTCTACAGAGGCAAAATGAGTTCCTTTGAGCACAGTCTTCAGCCTGGGGAAGAGCCAGAAGTCACACAGTGTGACATCTGGGGAATAAGGAGGGTGGTCCAGAGCTGTGATCTGTTTGTTTGCAAAGAACTGCCTCACACTGATCCCGGTGTGTGCAGGTGCGTTGTTATGGTGGAGCAGCCACAAATTATGTCACTGTGTTGTGCAACATCTCACCATTATTCTGCTATAATAATTTTCATTTATCTCACTCTGTTTTTCTTTTTCAGGTTTTTTTGCTCCATCGCTTTGTCACGCAACTGGAGGTGGCAGGAATATGGAGCAAAGAATCAACTTGAAATTTCTGGTTAAGTTGGAGAAGGGCCCAACTGAGTGTCTCCAACTTCTCCAAAAGGCTTATGGGGAATATGCAATGTCAAGGCCACGAGTCTTCGAGTGGCACAAACGCTTCAAGACTGGCTGCGAGGAGGTGGAGGATGACTCCAAGTCAGGATGGCCTTCCACAACAAAGATGGCTGAGAACATTGACAGAGTGAACCATCTGGTGTGAAGTGATCGCAGATTGAAGGTGTGGATGATAGCTGAGGAGCTCAGCCTGAACAGAGAGTCAGTGCGGACCATCTTGGTGCAGGAGCTGGGGATGCGGAAGATGTGTGCCAAGATGGTACCTAAGCTTTTATCGGATGACCGGAAGGAGCACCAGGTCAATGTTTGTTGAGACTTGCTAGAGAAGATCGGAGGAGAGCCAGAGTTTGTTGGTTGAGTCATCACAGGAGATGAGACTTGGGTCTTCCAGTACTACCCCGAAAGCAGGAGACAGAGCCAACAGTGGAAGATTCGACTGTCACCCAGACCCAAGAAGACGTGCATGTCCAAATCAAGGATCAAGGTCATGCTGATTGCATTCTTTGACCAGAAGGGAGTGGTCCATCATGAGTTTGTGCCTGAGGGTCAGACAGTCAACCAGAACTTCTACCAGCAGGTCCTCAATCGCCTCCATGACCGGGTTTGGCACTGCAGGGTTTGGCTGCTCCGCCATGACAATGCACCCGCACACACCATGCTCAGTGTGAGGCAGTTCTTGGCCAACAAACAGATCACAGCTCTCGACCACCCTCCTTATTACCCAGATCTCGCACCATGCCAGTTCTGGCTCTTCCCCAAGCTGAAGACTGTGCTCAAAGGAGCTCATTTCACCTCTGTAGAAGAGATCAAGGCCATTGTGATGAGATAGCTGAGAGACCTCAAGGAGGAGGACTTTACTGAGTGCTTCCGTACATGGCAGAAGCGTATGCAGAAGTGCGTTAATTCGGGGGGGGGGGGGTTACTTTGAAGTGGACAATGCATATTTTCTCTGTAGATTATGTATTAAAACATTTATGAGACAGTTTTGTTTCTTTTTTGTCACACCTCGTATTTTGAATATGTATGGTCTGTATTTCTGAGTGTGTAATAAAGCTGAAGCCTCATTTTGGCCATTAGTTTGAGGTTTTGGTTATTGTTGATGAATGGACTTAAGGGGGCAATGTCTCCAAATGAATTAGCTTTATGCATGCTTTGACAGTCATGAACCTCATCCTAAGTCAGGGTATGTGAAGTATGATCTCATTCTCTCAAATTTACTGCTAATGCACGCTGAAGTATTTGCATCGTGCCAAAAGGAGCTTCCTTCTGGAGTTCATAAGACATAACATATATAGGCATTCTATCAAGATGTGCTTGAAATTTCTTTTTAATCAAGTCTGTGATACCAGTTACGATGGGAAATACTTCGGTATCTTTCTGCTACATTTTTTTGATCTCTGACTATATTTCTTGTGACTCAATCTTCTCTTTCTCCACTCAATGCACAGAATAATCTTTAGGCACTGACATCTCTATTATTAATAGTGTTCTGGTGTTTTTCTCCTTATGCTTTCCTTGCATAAACTTTTCATTTCCATATTTCTTTTAGTATCATCGTTCCAATGCTTTTCCTGTGCAGCTATGTTGTAATGTGTACAAAATTTCTAAATTGTCAGCTTATTTTGCCATCCTGTATATAAATTTTCTCCCATCAGAATTTTTCAGCCAGCTATGAGATGAGTATCCATTTGCAGCTCTTTCCTTCCTGGACCTTTGAGAAAGCAGAAATGAAAATGGAAATACATTTTTGGGATGTCAGGATTATCTATACTTTATTACTTCCTGATAAAAATTTTCAAAATGGTTAGAATATGCAACCCTTTATTTCACTTCATTGCAAACAAATAAATTAGTTTTTTAAGATATCTACTAGTGAGCATTTTTTAAGAATAGTTTATTCTTATAATAATGTTTAGTAATTTACATCATTTAAAATAATATGGGGTCATTATTCAGCGGGACTCTAACCAGGTAATCGGGAAAGGTTTATCTGGATAACCATAACTGGATATTCAGCAGCGTTAACTACGGAAGTCCCACTGTTGAACATAACTGATCAAAGTTATCTGCATAAATTTATTCCAGTTGTTTGTGCACCCTGGCTTTCCAAGTTAACTGAACAGCATATTCAAAAAAGAGTGAAAAAAGAAAATATGAGAGAAGCACAAAGAGAAAAGAAGCAGATGAACAGGAATAAAAACTGGGATTGGTAAGAGGAAGGGGATAACAGGGAGCAGAGACAGGGCAATAGCCTGGGAGGCAGAAAATGAAAGAAAGAAGAACATATAATAATCGAATACATAGGGGTATGTTTACTAAACCGTCTTAATGTTCCCGTGCTAGCTCCAGCGATAATGTGAAGAATGCCATATAAGGAGTGGGCGTTCCGGTCTTAAGTAGCATTTCGGGTTATCGCTCGATAAAGTCCATTGTCGCTTGATAGAGAGAACCGTGACACGTTAACGTGCCTTAGCCTTAATTAGGCGTGCTGACCTACAAACACAGCAACAGAGGTGTAGAACAGTGGTTAATACATTGACTGCTGATACAGCGGTCATGAGTTTGATCCTCAGTGAGCCAAATGTATAATGATGACCAAGGCAATTCCTTTTCCTGCTAGTAACAGTCCAACAATCTGTGCTGCCAGCTAAGAATACCGGCACCCCAGTGCCATAAACCAATGCACCTTTTAGGGCACACCAGAAGGCACATCCTAAACCACCACGTCAGCCAAGGTGGGTTATAATGTGCCCCAGAGGGCATGTTGAAAGGTTTTCAACCCCCAAGGCACCATATTAGGCACCCCATAAGCTGGCTGAATCTAAGGTGTGGCTAAAGATGCCCCAAGGATGTATTGGGCACTCAAGAAATGTTGGCCAAGGGCAGTAAGGCTCCCCAAGTTGAAAAGCAAGAAAGGTATGGGCCAAACACAGATGTAACCCTAACACCGCACAGAGCACCAAGGAAAGAGACTGCACAAGTGATGGAAGGAAGTAGATCTGAGCTGATGGATCAGACAAATCTGCGTTCAGCCCATGTGGCAGTTTGAAAAATGGACAAACATATCGGGGCCAGCTGTAGTGATGCACAGGGTGATGGTAATGTACCATGTAACAATGACAGTGTGTGGCAGAGGATGGGAAGATGTGTCCAGTAGAGGAGGTAGAGGTGGCAGGATAGGTGCAATGACAGGAGGACAGAGGAGTAGTAGTGCCATGCACAGCACACACAGGAGAGGCAACCAGGAACAGCTGCAATGCAGAAACTTGTACCAGTGCAGGACATGGGGTAGGAGCTTGCACATCAGGGCAGGATGGCACACAGCTGCCAGACACACATAGAAGGACAGAAGGATGGTTGGCAACTGTGATAAGGGTACAATGTGCTAACAGCACAGATCTGTACAGATATGACTGTTACAGGAATGAAAAGTAGCTGTGCAGGACAGGCATACAAATGAAAGAGAACAGAGAAGAATCAAACTTATGACCATTAGCACAAATATCAGCGCACAAACCGGTAGGCTACACCACCAACATGAGGTCATTAGCAAAGGCTGCATACAAGAATACTGCAGGGAATCACACAAGAAGCCTGCTGGCTGCCAGGATAGGCAAACCTCCAACCATAACCATGATGAAATGCACTGCAGATCTGGTGTGTACAGATCAGATCACAGTCTGTAATTGGGACCAGAGCCACATATAACTACATGTACACACACAATGAAATGTTATGCAGTGGATACAACATGCAAAGAGGAAAGAACTGAAACCCAAAGGGCTGCAGGGGTTGCCCTGTGGAGCAGGGCAAAAAATTGAATAGAACAGAAGCAGAGCATGTGAGAATTGAACCTGCGAACAGGTGTGCTACAGACCAGCTAAACCACAGCAATGCCAATCCCTCAAACAGACTGCCTATGTGAACAATACAAAGAAAGAGACATATGTAACAGCTAATATGTGATGGATAGGCAGCACAGAGGGCACACTTTGGTGTACAGTGAAGAGGTGGAAGGGTGTGTGGATAGGTGATGAACCTGTAGTTAGCTCATGGTCAGGTTAGCACAACACAAAAAAAAACAAACATGTGGGAATCAAACCTGCAACCTATGGTGTTACAACAGACCTCCATAAACACTATCTCAAACAACCACACCAAGCACAATACAAAGATAGTACCTCAAAGGGAATGTGTGTATGGGAACCTGTAACACCCAGTGATGTGGCAGACAGCTGGCACCATACAAGGATGTGAGCACAGGTGGGCCATGTACATGAACAGGAAATCACTAAATAAGTGTGTCAGTGTATTCAAGCAGCAGCAGAGACAAATGCACGTCCAACACATTTTTATTTTGGTTAATCATCAGAGATAGTGAAGATACCGCCTATCATAATATCAAGGTGATTGGATAACAGGGGAGAAATCAAAAACACATTTTGCAGAACAGCAACCCACATGTTACAAAAAAGTCACTGGCCCGTCTACAGATGATGGGCAAGAGAGATAATGTGCATTAGGTGCATGGTGTGCAGTATGCATTTGTCCCCCACCCCCCACATGTTGCTCATGCCCCAAATGCTATAAGTACATATCTGTGATTGTAGACAGTAGGTAGTGCATGATGAGGGCCCAACACACATCAATCATGATCTGTTTATTAAAACATATCTGTCTTCCAACACAGGAGGCACACAAATGAAACAGCATATGTTGTTAAACGTAAGAAAGTGTAAACACATATATCGAAATATATGTTACAGCTGTCACATAATGCCTGATATAGGAATCAAAGCAGCAACAATGTAACCCAAAACAATCGTCAAATGCAAAATGAGGGTATGCTAACAGTTATAAGAGGCACATGAACACAGAGAATTCAAATGAAACAAACTGCAAAAACATGCAGACATAACACTATGCAGAAGGTCCCCTGCACTGGTTGGTGTGGATACAGTGTCTGTACACATATCACGGTACATGGAATGCACAAGTGAAGGAGGAAAATGGACACACACACTGCCACACTCCAAATATAATGGGGCAATGTGAGTGCCGGAACCTCATGGGATAAATAGGACTGTGCAGACATGCAATGCTAGGTTTGTAAACCAATGCAGAGCCTCACGTCTGTACAGTAAACAAACACAATAACCTGTATATAGAGGTGGAAAGAAAGGTCAAACATGTTACAGTAACCCACACAGAAGCCATATTGCCACATGCCGTGTTGCAACAAAATAGTCACATGCACATGCACCGTGTACATTAAAACATGATACAGTGATGCCACACATGCACTGTAACACCCTTGGTGAGTGCAAACATCAATCCAAGATGTTGGTGTGCAGTAAAGTGGTGTGGTGGCAAATACTGTGTCATGTCCAAGTGGAGGGTAGGTGGACATGGACAAGAGGACTTCTCCAGTGTTCTCCCTATGCCACACGCATGGCTGTATGCTCGTGTTGAACCAAATAGATGAGTGTATCCTGCGTCCCATGTCACACACATGGGCAAAACAGAACAGCACAATGTCAGAAGGATGCACAACATACAGCGACAATGTCAGTCCCAGCTGCACACGTGGGGACTAGTACGCAGTGTTCACAGTGCAAAGGGTGTCTGCAACCCAACACGTCCCGTTAACACTGTCCTTGAAACCCTGGGCAGGCATAGTCAAGTGTGACATCCCAATTTGCCACAGTACTGGAAAGGTCACATGTGTCTCCTGTGATGAACAGGACACCCAGCCAGAGCACAGCAGCAAACGGTGTGTTGGACAGGCCTGTCATGGCCAAAGTAGCAGTCCAACAATAATGTCCATCCTAGGCATGTATCCCCCTCGCAGAGGTCAAACATCCTATGGCACCATGTCCCAGGGATAGTTCCATGGTGTTGTGTCTTCCAACAGGTGGGTAATGGTGATGCCGGATGCCCTGTAGTAGATGTGCTTTGTGTGTCGTCTGCCCTGCGTCAGAAGAGGATAAAAAATGTATTGGTATGCTGCTTGCAACATCAACCCAAATTGCAAAGAGTCAAACATCAATATGTATGTAATGAAACGTCACACAGGCAAACATAACATGATCACAACACAGAACACAGTGCATGTTGTGGACATTTGGAATTGGAACCGCAAATGAGGGTGTCACATGGATATGGTCATGTTCATGCCCATGTTACACAGGCGTTTCAGAGCTCCACCCCATGTGCATCAGCGTTTGTGTACAGAGACTCCACATGAAATGTCCATGAAACAAACAGTGAATCATTAACATGTAAAGGCTGATATCATTTCCAAAAGACCAAAGGTGCAACCTACCGTGTGTCTGCAGCAAGTGTCTGTTTGGGTTCCCCTGAGGCTCTCAAAGGCCACAACATGTCACAGTGAAGGGAGAAGATGGCATTGAAATGCGTAGAATCACCATGTCCCCATGTCCAGCCACTGTTGATGCATGTCCACATTATGGTGATATCTGTGATGCAAAAATGCACAACAGATAGGTCAACTCACAACACACAACACATGGCCACAATGTTCACAAGGTAAACAGCAGTAAGGTAGAGATAGCACAGCCACCACCGCTCCCCGGGTGTACAGACCCCTCACACCACATAATAATTCAAAATGCTTGCACACTGTATCATCACACAGCCAACCCAAAAACACACACCCATACAGTATGCTAAGGTGAGCGTGCCAGAAGTAGCATATGGCCTGTATGTGCACAATTGGAGATTACTGGAGAGAAAGGCTTGTCAAATGCAATGATACACTGCTGCTGGCTGATGCTGCAATGTCAGGGAAGGGTGTACGTGCAGCCCACTATCCGAACACCTAGGACCTACCCACACTCGCAGCTCTATTGTACGTGTCCCAGAGATAGTGTTGGAGAAGATGAATTGGCCAGGAACACATGTGGATATGTGTGCCAATAGCAAAATATGGGGTATGGGGGTGCAGGGCAAAGAGGTGAACAACAACATATGTACAATATGACAGATCCCTGCAGATATGTGCTCCCCCTGACTGTTGTCACAGACAAAGTAGCTGTAGGTCCACCTACCTCAGACTACTGCATATTGGATGACCTACAGTCAGCTGCCAAGGCACCATAGCATCTCGTGGATCACCAAGTATGTCCTGTGGATTGAGGAACACAAGAGAAACATACATATGTCATGTTGGAGCTGTGCAACACACACTGCATCTTCACGTCCTCAGCTCGCAGATCCCCCAAGATCCTTTACAGATTGACTGTGCCCCATCACACTGTACAGATTCCCCTCATGCTAACGTTATCACTGAAGTGTGTGTGGCAAACTACAAGGGCCCGTTCTCTGTCTGTCCCCTTCCCCACCTCTCTGCTGCCATAAAACTGTTGAGCAGATCCGTCTCCTCGCTACCGTGTCCCTCCTCGGTTCTAAGGTTGCAGTACTATCCAAATCCCCCATATCGCTCCATCTGCCCCTTCTGTGTGTGTTATGGTGTCTCAATGGCCACTGCTACCCCACTGTCAGTTCCTGTACCACAGGAATATCCAGGGGCTATTTCCTTATCCTCTGTCGATATACATTTCCTTGCTTTGGCTATCTTATCCCTTGAGGTATATTACCAGCTGTCTGCTGATGAGTTGCAAAGATATGTCTCCACGCCTGAGTCATGTCTGCCAAACCACAGTCCGATGTCTGCTTGCCAACTGACATTGATGGCTGCATGTCATCCCATTGTGTGAAATCAACACAGGCAAAGCATGGATATCCTATATGTGCACCTAAACCCTCCCCTCCCATCTGAGTGGCTTTGTGTGTGTGGCCATACCCTCCTTTATCCTGGGTCCTCAATATAGGTGTTGTCTTGACTTGCACTCTCCCCCCTACACACATACCCATCTTGTAGTTAAGGCTTGTGGTTCTTGTCTAGACGTCATCAGCTATATTTCCCCAGTCCTCCCTGAACACACGTCTAAAATCCAAATCCACTCCCAAATCAGCTCCCGGCTTGCCTACTGTAACCCAAACTTTGCTGATCTGGCTTTGAATCATCTCTGTCTGCCTGAAAACATGCAACACTGCACTGCATGGCCTTTCCACAGCCACACACATAATGGCAATAATACGCCCCCTGTCAGGACACCTCACAGGTTCCCTATCCGTCTCCACATCCATGTCAAGGCTCACCTGCTGACCTATACATGCAGATACACTGTGGTGTTGCAGTAACATCCCTTTTTGATCTCAACTACCAGTAATCCAATTACTACAGAGCATGTATATAGTGCTACATGTCACATGTAGCGCAACACAGAAATAACTAACACTCAGTCCATGGTCATCAGAGCATACCAACCAATCCATCATCTCATATTACAAAATGTGAAACACACACATCTAGGCAACTGGTCCCATCTATGGGCCGCTCTCCGACTGTTGACCCCATACTACAGGCCTTTCACCTTGCTGCACCCAAAACCTCAAACTAACTACCTGTGGCTGTACAGCAGCCCCTATTCCAATCAGCCACAAATCATGTGTGCCAGCTTAACACCTCCCCCAAGCCTAATACCTCTGACACACATAATCCAACTCAACCTGCTGTTGTGCCCTGCTCACATCCTCAGCGTTTCAGTCATGACTAGATTGTAAGCTGGGATGGCCAGGCAGTGTCTGTTATATGTCAGTGCAGTGTTGCATCTTACTGCTACTGGGATTCAAATGTTAACTAGTAGTAGTAGTACACACATATCTAAACAAATGTATGTGGCAACATATGCAGTACTTACATGAGAAGGCATCCTCAATCACCTGCTGCCTCACTGATGTCCCATCACGTGTGTCACCACGGCCACGCACAGGAGGGCACATAGGATCATCCTTCAGATTGTCATTAATTTGGACAGGGATATGGTGCCTGAGAGCAATATTGTGCAGGATGCAACAGGCTATAATGATCTCTGTCACAGTCTGTGGTTTGTATTGTAAGGCCCTGCCAGTCCTATCCAGACACCTGAAGCGACTCTTTAAAATGCCAAAGGTTCGCTCTATGATGGAGCAGCTTGAGGCATGGGTCTCATTGTAACTCCTCTCTGCACATGTCCGTGGTTGACGCACAGGGGTCAGCAACCAGGGGCGACACCCATATCCTGAATCACCTGCAGAAAGAAATGTGGAACGTTAAAGCAGGAGCTGATGTTCAACCAAATGGACACAAGTATGTATGTGCAAACCAAATGCATGGAACATCCTGACATAAACATATGACATGACATGATGGAACACCACAACTATGCATCAGCATGTGAAGCTATGACACACAAAACAAGGGGTAGGTGTAGGGATTGCTATCAACATAATATGTAACCACGACACAAATGCTAGCATCCATTCTACCATCAACACACAGCACTGTAGCAAGGTAGAGCTGGAGGGCACAACCCCCCCCCAACGTGATATCACACACAGACAGATGAGACACACACACAACTAGGAATACATCTCAAAGACAGACATGTGCACATACGGTTAGTCACAGGATCATCATGTTCATATCAGAGATGAGAAATACCCACCCAGCAGTGTAGAGTCCTCATACTGGCCTGCCTCAAATTGTCTGACTAGTGCCGAGTGATGCAGGATATAGGAGTCATGGGTGGACCCTGCAAACCTAGGAACCACATTCAGAATATGCATATTTGCATCACATAAAACCTGAACATTCAGGGAATGGTAGTGTTTGCGGTTGTAGAACACTACCTCCCTGTCTCTAGGCGGGACCAGGGCAACATGTGTGTAATCAATAGCTCCCATCATGTGTGGTATCCCCGCTAACACCTCAAAGGCCTGGTTCAGGGTCCCCAACTGTTGCCTAGTGTTGGGAATGGCAATGTAATTCTCCACTTGGCTGGTCATGGCACGCAGTACCTGGTGGAGACAGCATGAGAAGGTGGGGTGGCTCATGCAACCCACTGCAGCCACAGATGACTGGAAACAACCAGAGGCAAAGAAATGTAGGGCACCAAGGAGCTTGACCAAACCCGGTATGGCATGTGACCGACCAGTCAGGGGCTCGAGGTCAGGTCTTAGATCCTCATAGAGCTCCTTAATAGCCCCTGTGCTCAGGCGGTAGAGGGAGATGACCTGGTCCTCACGCATGCCCTGGAGCTGGGCCCTGGGCCTGTAGAGATGTGGCTGGTGAGCTTGCAACTCTGCATGCCTCATGTACCATACTTGCACAGCCCCTGCCTGGCCTGCCCCCACAGTTACAGGTCTGTGTTGCAGTGGGACTAAACCCATGCCCTGTGCCTCAGCCCCATGGACACCATCTCCCCCATCAGGCAACCCCAGTCCCTGCTCATCTTCCACTGCACATGCAGCAACCACAAAGCCCGCCATAAACTCCACCCCTCCAACTCCTCTAACTTACTCTAACACTGACACTCAGCTTACCAACCAAACCGCATACCTCCCTCACCACACACCAACCCAGCCACACTACCCTACCACCACTCACAAACCCAGCCACTCTCCACGACACACCTGCCTCCAACACTCTCCTCGTTTCACTAACAACGCGCGCCTTCTCTCCCTTGCCTACACAAACCCTCAATGTGATACAAGTGTGCAGGTGTATTTATAGGATATTTTATGTTGCGCGCATTGCCCATGCGCCGCAGCGCGAGTGTGTCTGCTGCACGCATTGTGCATGCGCCACATATACGCAGAAGGTGTGCATGTGGGACACCATGTTACACATACGCATGTGTTGCATGATGTTAGGCGTATGTGCCAACCTCACGCTCATGCACAGTGCATGTGTAACATGGGGTTACACGCATGCAATTTCCATGTCTCTGTGGCACATGTACAATGCGTGCAGAAGACGCGCTCGCACTGTGGCATATGCGCAACGTGTGCAGCAGATGTGCTTGTGTTGCGGCACATGCGCAACGCGCGCAACATAAAATATCCTATAAATACACCTGCACACCTGGTTCACATTGAGGGGTTTTTGTAGGCGAGGGAGAGAAGGCATGCATTGTTGGTGAAGCAAGGAGAGTGTCGAGGAGAGTGAAGAGAGGAGGCAGGTGTGTCGTGGAGAATGGTTGGGTTGTGAGTGGCGGTGGAGAGTGTCAGAGGCAGGTTTGGTGTGGAGAGGTGTGTGGCAAAGCAGACAAGAGAGAGAGGAGGGGAGGCAAAGTGCAGTCTAGAGAGACAGCAGCAGATATGAGGAGCAGGCAGAGTGGAGAGGAGATGGGGCAAGGAGCAGGTGTGAGGTGTAGCAGAGGAGCCAAGGAGAAGGGATGTGTGACAGGGAGGGAGAGGGCACAGAGGGCAGGGAGAAGGAGCAGCAGGACATGGCAGGAGAGGAGGAGAGGGGCACCTGTTCAGCAGGACCCAGAGACGGCAGGGAGTATTGGGCATTTGGCGGTGGCTTCAGGCCCATCGGGTGTGTCCCAGCCCACACAGGGGCCACCCAGTGCCAAACAAAGGCGTATACTAGTGCCAGCTGAGGAACGGAGGAGGGCTGTGAGATTCAGTCAGCAAGAAAACTACATCCTGCTGGCCAGTGTGTTGGAGCGGTATGAGGTGCTCTATGGTCAGCTGAGCAACAGCACCACTGTGGCAACACGTACACACATGTGGGAGGAGGTGCAGGAAGCCATAGCCCAGGCAGGGGGACCAACCAGGGACCTGGACAGCCTGAGAAAGAGATTTAATGATATTAAGCATGGTGTGCGTGCACACATGGTGGCTGAGAGGCAACATGCCAGGGGCACCGGTGGGGGTGCCCCCTTTGTCCCAACTCTCACACCCCTTGAGCAGGAGCTAGCAGACCGTCTTGGACCCATCTACCTGCGTGGACTGCCAGAAGTGCTGGACACCGCCCATCCACAGGCAGGTAGGTATGCCCCTTACACCTTGCTGCTCATTACGCTTGGAATAAATGCCCTTTGTCTAGGTGTCAGGCATCTTCTTTGCCCCTCCTCACACTTGGGTTCATAGCTCATATCTTTGCCTCTGCCTTTGGCTCATGAGTGTGCTGTTCGCCATTCCACCCCTTTTAAATTGCACGTTTCTGTCTGCCTCTCACAAGTGTTCCTACCACCATCCTTTGTCCTGTCTCCCTGTTCCTGTCTCTTTGCTCCTGCTCCAAACCTGTTTCCACACCTATTAGTGCTATGTCTATTTAGATTATAAGCTCCTCTGAGCATGGATTGCCTTTTTGTGTGTTCACTTTCACAGTATGCGTGCGCTTGGTAGTGCCCATTAAAATCCTCAGTAGTTGTAATCGGAGTAGTAGTAGTAGATGTGCAGCACATGTACAGGGTACGCCCAAGCACATGTGGAACATGGAGGGGAATGGTGGGGGACCATGTCCTGAGAGCATGCGTGCCCTAACACAGGCAACTGTGGGGTAATGACACAGCAGCACATGGCAGGGTAGGAACAGGGTGTGTGTGACAGGTACCTGGCCCTGTGTGCATAATAGACACAGTCCTTAGCATATTCGAGGTCCGCAAAGCAATGGTGAAGCAGAGGGCATGGCAGACCAGACTAATATTTGATTCAAAACTTCATACATCCATGGTCCAGACAACAGACGAGCAAAGCCCAGAGGGCTAAGCTGCATAGCAACAATTTACAACACCACAGATCATCAATGTAACAGTGATGTAAAGGACCTATCTGAGGAGTGGCTAATAATATCCCACTGTAATTAACGAGAAGCACAGCATACCTGAGCAGCACTGTAACAGTAATGAGCCACACTGGGATATCATTTGATAGTATGCAGATAACCTCCTGGTATCACCTCTACATTGTTGCTCTCTAGTGCTGTGAAGTCTGGCTGTGCTGCTGGACCCTTGGGACCTTTCATATAGGCAAGTTTGGCCACTGATGTATGCAGAGTTCAGGCGATTACAGGGCTGGTCAGTCCTTCTAAGTACTCCTCCTCCTAAGGATGGGTGGTTGGGGGACTAACTGAGGTCAGATGCCTCTACCACTGGAGTAATCCTACCCAGAATGGTCTAGCGTTCCATCCTCACATATGGCTTATGAGGGCTTACATTTAATTAATTTCTGTGCCCACTCCATTTGAGGTGTGTACGTCATTACCTGCCTGCGTTGTCTGTCCCCCTGAGGTCTACTTGCTAATATAGTATCTGGCATATAGGTCACAGCCAGTCATCATACATCTGCAGCCAGTCAACAAACACATTGAGACAGGGGGAGACATACAAGAGGGACATACAACTAGCTCAGAACACAGTGGCCTGTGGGTACCCACACACCCCACCAAAACACATATGATGTCTGTTTGCACCTATCTATCAAGGGACATGCGGCACAGGCAGACAAAGGTGGCTTGCTTCAGTCAGCTGATCACTGTTCACTAGCTCTTGTAGTCCTCCAACGCTCATTCTCGTGACATGCATTGACTTGTGTCGCCCTCAACAGCTATCCCCCTGTGCAGTTCCTAGGTACAGCATTCCATCTTACCCTCCATGCCACATACCTGCTGCTAGCTTTTTCCCCTATTGCCCCACAAGCATGGTGAATCAGATATGGTGCCCATACATCGCACACAGCATGCATGTGGCCATAGCTTTTGGGACACGCTCCACATTGGCACATCACGGGGACACCATGGGACACAGACGCATACGCACATGGGCAGCCCCCACACCTGTGTGTGGAGATGGTCCATGTATGTTACTTATGTCTACCATGCATACACATAGGGATCTACACACGTGTCCCATGCTCATGTACACAGTCTGTGGGGGAGACACGTGATCATTGTGCCGTATGTACAAACTTTTTTATTTACATATATACATTTGTACATACATAGAAATGTACCACCGAGATTGAGGGCATTGGATGACCTCACACGCATCCTCAGAGACCTCAATACATTGTTCATTGTAGTAACATAATAGCAGTCAGGCAACATCCTCTACCCAAACATTAACACTACTACCTCCACCAACGAAACACACACCCATCACATCCACACACACATATCTGTCATATGACGTTCCAAAATACCTTTATGTTACATGTTACCTCCATTGTAGTGTCTACACAATGGTAAATAACACTGGTCAACATTAAAAGGCCCTAATCTGTAGTGTGACGGCGAAGGCCAGAAAGAGCATAAGAAAGAGGAGAGAAATACAGTGATTATCCCAGAGAAGGGGAGAAAAACCAGAAAATCAGGGGTTAAAACCTCTGATTCTGAAAAAAACTCCACACAGAAAGCTGGTAGTCAAGGGACACGCCCAGGTTCCCTAGTTACCAACCCCGTGCATAGGAGAGAGTTGGGGGTGGAGTTAGCAGGCAGTAAGAGAAACTGCAGATATAAACGCAGGAACTTTGAACAGGAAGGAAGTGGTAGCAGCCACGGCAGAAACAGCAAGTGCAGAGCCGAGGGAGAAGTCCTCAGCAGGAAGGAAGGAGCTTGTGGAAGTGTCTGGAGAGCCCAGCAGAAAAGTCCTCAAACTGCCCAGCCAAGAAGTGCCCGAGAGGGAGGTGCTCAGGGAGCAGAAAGGAGGTACACTGCAGGGAAAAGCAGCCTGAAGGAAAGGTGCTTTGAGAGGCCAGCTTCCAGGGACCGTGAATCCTCCCTTTAAAGTGAAAGGAGAAACAGGAGTTCCAGCACTGAGACCAGTCTTGAGGTAATTGGGTCAGAGAATTCCAGGAGGGGAAGAGACCCTAGGAGTTCAGTGGGACTACCAAAGAAAGGCACTCGCAGAGGGAAAGAAATCTTTCCAGAAACTCCAGGCAGAGAGGCCAAACCAGCCCGAGGTGTTAAAGCTTGCCAGAGAGAGTTCACAAGCCATGGGAGAAACAGACAGCGTTCACCAGAGGATTTCATGGAGACCGAGCATACAGATGTAAAGTCGGCTAGAGGCTTATTTCCCCGAGATCAGGTGAGCTTGGCAAGGACTTTTAATAACCATTTGAAAGGCAAGGAGTTGTCTGAGAGTAAAGGCATTTCTCAGAGAAAGGGAGAGTCTGCCTTAAAGAAGGTTCTAAGAATTTTAGAAGGTTTGCAGCCAGGGAGAGCTGGATTCAAACCTAATGTTTCTGTAACAGAATCTGAAGCTGAAAGCATGGACTTTGAAACTTCCATAGCCCGAGAGCTTAGTTCTGATAATGAGATGGAATGCTCCATTGTAGCTAAGTGTTAAAGTGTTTGTGAAACGTGAAACTAGCAGCTGTGTTCAGAACGCTGAGCTGAAGAGGTTATACAAATGAGGTTTGCTAGAAATCCTGAAAAGCTTAACTCTTGCTGTGAAAGATTGTTTACAAAGTATACAGAGCCTGCTAGAGAGCAGGTAGAGAAGCCTGGTTTGGGAGAGGAAGAAGGACATTATGCAGGGAGAGTTTTGCATTGCTAAACTGCTGAAGAAACTGCATATGTTTTAAAAGCCATTTTGGGAAGAAGGTTTTTGTTTCTCCAACCTTGTTTTCATTTGTATGAAGAAATACTTTGTTCTGAGTTCACTGATAAGCTGCATTTTGAAAGCTACTTATTTTTGTTGCTTATTCTGGAATACCCACCTTTTGTGTTTGATATTTGGGGACTGTGTGCAAAGAACCCCTTTTGACTTTGAGAAGAATAAAAATCCTGTGTGCCTATATCACTGCTCGGCTGGAATTATTTGCCATTTACACAACTACAACCATAGGCACTCTTATAAATAAAGACTCTCACTGCTTCATACACCTAGGCAATCGCCTAGGGAGGACGAGGCGGTGACAGTAGTATCTTGGTGAGCTGAACACGAATATAATATTAACCCTTTCCAGGCCGAGCCCAAAACTCTCGGGATCCAAAATTCTGACTAAATATTCCTATCAAATGGTATATAATACATGACCATAGCAGAAGGAAAATCACTAGTAGAACATATTGAATAAGACAGGTACAATTTTCCTGAAATATGCAAAAATTAACCCGGCTGCAGAATGTGGATTAAAAATTTAAAGTAGGCCTTCAAAGGGTTAAAGAAATTGTATTGGCTGTCGTTCTGAAGATATTGCATGTAGCTCATTTGTGATGTTTCACCGTGTAAATGTATCCAGTAGGGCATCAACAACATCCCAAATATGCTGTAAATGATGTAATATTGCATTACATTATATAATACCAGCATGCACACATCATCCTGAATTGATTGCATCATTTTCTGATGCAATGCAATACTACTGCCAGATGGCTGCTGAAGCCATCTGACGTCAGCAGTATACTATACGCAGTCGGAAAGGAAAGTAATCTGGGATTCTGTTCCGATATTGAAAGCCTCATGAATGCCTTAAAAGTCACTCATGACCCACAAGACTGGAGACTATTTATAGATTCTTCGGAACTGAGTCTGAAGGCTGTGCTTTTGAACAATGGAAACCGTCTTCCATCTATTCCAGTAGCACATGCCGTCCACATGAAAGATGTACCAATGTTCTATTATTTGCTCATATATTCACCACTAGAAACCAAGAAAAAGTTATTATTCCACCAATCTAGCACAGTGTACAAAGGTCTCAGTAAAAAACATGCTGCTGTTTGTAAAGGGTTTTTTGATCATTGCCCTTACGGCTTGCTGCTGTTCACATCAATGACCTTTTTGTCACGTACACATTGGCTGGTTTTTTTTTTTATACTTTTACTTTTTTACTTTTTCAATAAAAAATAATTTGTGTGTTTTTCTTTAAACTGTCAGTAACAGCCGACACTCCTCAATCAAAATTATGTTGTATATTATCAAATATCAGTGCAGCTGGTACTTAGCTTCTACTCCAAAGTAAATGTCTTTCATTTTGCTGGTGGCTGCAATTTAAATCCCAACGCCGTACTTCTAAGGTGCCCAAGCATTTCACAATTCGTGTTTCATCAGGGGATTGCGTTTAGACATTTCAAGCTGGGTAGAAAAATACAGCCAAACAACTGTTATATCCTAAATACTGTTTCTTTGTTTCACTTAAACATTTACCACGTTTAACATTGTCGCCTGAAAATGTATCCTCGAAACATACCTCCATTGTAGTAACCATTATTTCACTGCAAACAGAGGGAAACTCTAACCACTGGACTTTCCCCACTCTTTCGATCAAAAAGACGCCGCGCATGCGGTTTAGGGCTTTCATCAATCCTTATATGGACTTCTTACAAAACTCCTCCCCCCTGGTGTGCACTACTATCCAAGTTCTTTACGCACATACTGACCAATCCATCGAAGCATTCAAGCCATGAGGTTTAACTGTGTTCAAAATAAAAATCCATCGTTGTTCTTCTCTAAGCAAAGTTTGCTCCTTAGTTCTACCGCCCCGGGGAAAATCAACCCGTTCTATAGAAAAGCATCTTAAATGGTCAAAACTGTGATTTTTGGTGATGCAATGTTGCACTAGAGGTGTTTCCAACACTCGGTTATTCACGCGACTACGATATTCACCCATCCTCAACTTCAAAGAGCGGACAGGTTTTCCAATGTACAACATTGCACAGGGACATCGAACCGCGTATACTACATAGGTGGACAAGCACGTGGTCGCTTTTCGCAACTGATATGTGACATCTCGATGTACAAAATGTGCTATTTCCAACATTATGGCACAGATGCTACAGCTGCCACATTTCTTGTGTCCTAATTCAATATCCAAATCATCAACAGAACACACTGGATGCAAGATAGTTGGACTGAGCTGCTCCTTCAGATTGGGGCTCCTACTCCATACACATCATATCCTCTAGTCGTGGAGTCCCGGAATGGTCCCCAAAACTTTACTATGTTTCCTAATGATATTCTGGATATCTTTACTCAAAGGAGAAAAGCGGGTAATAAGGTTAACTTTATCAGTGTCTGTCATCATCTTGTGCCACCTGTCTTGCCCCTGAGATGCCAGCAAAAGCCATCGATCATTACACAGGGCTCTCGTATATGCCCGTTTCACTACAGATGCTGGATAACTTCTCATTAGAAAATTGTTTTTCAACTGTTTGGATTTTATTCAAAAGTCCATGGAATCTGAACAATTTCTCCTATATCTTAAAAACTGGGAAAATGGTAACCCCTCTTTTAGCTGTCTCGGGTGAGCACTATTGAAGTGCAAAAAGATGTTACGATCTGTCGATTTACAATAAACAGTAGTGTCCCAGGTTGCATGGCCCCTAATAATTTGTAAATCCAAAAACGTGATGACGTCTCGATTCTATGTAATGGTAAATTTAATATTGGGATCACATTGATTCAACCAATTATAACAGGAGAGTAAATCAACCTCACTACCCCGCCAGATCAGGAAAACGTCATCAATGTAACGGCGCCACACGACTATGCTACTATGATGTAAGGACGTCTCCAGCCAGCTTTTTTCAAATAATGCCATATAGAGGTTTGCGATGGAAGGTGCGCATGTTGCGCCCATCGCTACCCCCGAAATTTGTTGATACAGTAAGTCTTGAAATTGAAAAAAACTTTTGAAAATCACCAAACGTGCTAATTGTAATAACAAAGTGATGGTGCCCTCACTCAAATCTCCATGTTGATGTAAAAATTGTTCAACTGTTTTATAAGCCGCTTCCTGGGGGATGTTGGTGTATAGGGAAACCACGTCCAAGGTCACCAAAAATGTATCGCCACAGCCTGCCCAAACAGATAAACCTGCCAAAATGTTCAAAAAATGTGTGGTGTCCTTGATATATGATGAGATGGTAGGTAAGAGCAGACGTAAAAAAGAATCCAAATATGTTGAAACCGGTTCCAGTGGAGTACCTTTAGTTGACACTATTGGTCGCCCCGGAGGAGCTTGCAAATTTTTATGGATTTTTGGCACCGTGTAAAACCGTGCTATTGCACAAGAAGTGCCATTTAAATAACGGTATTCTTTTCGTTCCAAAAGATGGAGATGTAAAGCCTCCAAGGTGACCCTCTTAATCTCCGACTGCAACTCGGGCGTAGGATCTTCCAAAAGAATCGTATATGTTCTGGTGTCTTGAAGCTGACTCAAAGCTTCAGAGATGTAATATTCCCGGTCCAATATCACAATCGCTGCCCCCTTGTCAGCACGTCTGATGACAATGTCTGTACGGTCCTGTAACTGAAGAAGGACTGTTTGTTCTGAACGGGATAAAGTCGTTAATGTTTAAGTGAAACAAAGAAACAGTATTTAGGATATAATAGTTGTTTGGCTGTATTTTTCTACCCAGTTTGAAATGTCTAAACGCAATCACCTGATGAAACACGAATTGTAAAACGCTTGGGCGCCTTAGAAGTACGGCGTTGGGATTTAAATTGCAGCCGCCAGCAAAATGAAAGACATTACCTTTGGAGTAGAAGCTAAGTACCAGCTGCACTGATATTTGATAATATACAACATAATTTTGATTGAGGAGTGTCGGCTGTTACTGACAGTTTAAAGAAAAACACACAAATTATTTTTTATTGAAAAAGTAAAAAAGTAAAAGTATAAAAAAAAACAGCCAATGTGTACGTGACGAAAAGGTCATTGATGTGAACAGCAGCAAGCCGTAAGGGCAATGATCAAAAAACCCTTTACAAACAGCTGCGTGTTTTTTACTGAGACCTTTGTACACTGTGCTAGATTGGTGGAATAATAACTTTTCTTGGTTTCTAGTGGTGAATATATGAGCAAATAATAGAACATTGGTACATCAGCAGTGATTGCTCTGTCATTTGACCAATAGTGTTGTTGCAAGTCCACATGAAAGAGACATACGATAACTTAAAGCATCTACTGACTTCCATTAACTATAGCAAGTACAGCTGCACCTCTATGGTGACTTGAAGGTTGTTGCCCTTTTAATGGGACTGCAGCAGGAATATATAAAATACATGTGTTTCATATGTGCATGGGATAGCCGAGCAAGGGATTGGCACTACTTGCGGAAGGAAAGAAATCGCAGACAAAATGTAACAGTTGGAGAGAAGAATATCCAGCACCCAGCTCTGGTTGAGGCTCACAAAATCCTGCTACCACCCCTTTACATCAAACTAGGTTTGATGAAAAACGTTGTGAAGGCCATGGACCGCAGTTTGCCAGCTTTCCGATACCTGACTCAGCGAAGCAAAGATTAAAGAGGGGATTTTGTGGCTCCTCAGATTCGAGAGCTCTTCAAAGATGACCAGTTGAACAACTTGCTGCAGGGTGATGCAAAACAAGCATGGAATGCTTTTCGCCTAGTGTCAACAAACTTTCTCAGGAATGTCAGGGCAGAAAACTACAAAGAACTAGTAGACGACATGCTGATGCAGTATCAGAAACTTGGCTGCAAAATGTCTCTAAAGGTCCATTTCCTTGATTCCCATCTCAATTTCTTTCCTGACAACTGTGGTATGGTTAGTGATGAACAGGGCGAATGTTATCACCAGGATATCGCAATGATGGAGCAAAAAATACCAGGGAAAATAGTCCACTACAATGCTGGCTGCCTACTTCTGGAGACTCCCCAGAGAAGCTCCCGAACAGCAGTACAACAGACAGGCGTGAAAATCTACGAAGTAGTCTATGACTTGGTTTTATACAGGTATAAACCGAAGGCCTATTATATTTACTATTGACATGCATTTCGTGATGTAAACATTAATTCTTGTGGATTACAAAAACACTAGAGCCAACTTTGCAATTTCACTGTCATATTCGTCTTCAGCATATGAACATTGATAAGAAATTACTATTTTTATTTCAGTAACATGACTTTTGTAAAGATTTGTTGACCAGTGATTGTACTGTCTAAATATTTACATGTACCCTATTTTAAAATGAAATCCTCCAATTCAAATGTGAGGTGACCTGCTTGATTGGAGGGAAAGGTGCCATACACATCTGTAACTGTATTAAACATACCTTTAAACCAACCCATGTTCTGTGCCGGTAGACAGGACAGCATAGGGCACGTGTGTGGGTGCCCCAGATGTACCAACCATAGCAGTTGCACGCTGCATGTGTATCTCGGCAGCCAACCACTGAATGGTGTCTGCCAGCCACCGAATGGTGTGGTCCTGGGTCCGCTGTTGTTGCAGCATGCCACCCACTGCCACATACAGGTCCCGCACACACCTGCCACCACATCCACGCCAGGTGGCCGGTGTTAGGGTGATGGCATGAATGTGGAGCCTGTCTGTGGCCATGGGTGAGGACGCAACTCCCAGATGGACACCATCACCGCAGACATGTGGCAGCTGGCAGGGACCCACAGTGCCCCGTGCTGTCCTGTGTCCCATGGCACCCACTGAGAAGCCCTCCCCCCCTCCACACCCCCTCCTCCACCCCTGGCCCCTCCCAACCACCCGCTCTATCTCCCCCCCTCCATGCTCTCCTCCTCCTCCTCAGCCTCCTCAATCTTCCCCTCACCATCCTCACCCCCTGCCACATAAGGCTCCCCCTTCCCTCCCTCCGGCACATCCCACACTCCGCCCCCTCCATGGTGTCCTCTTCTTCCTCACCCTCTGGTCCCTCCTCCTCCTCTGTCAGGTATTGCGCTGTGGGGCGTGTTCTTGGGTGCCCCGATGTGGAGGGGCCCTTGCCAGCAGCAGCATCCTCTGTGGGGGATGACAGTCATTAGCACACTATCATGCGAGTTACATACCACATGTACATAGTTTGGCCTCTTACAGGCTGGTGGGCCACTGTGACATTCTCTACTGAGCTGCTGAGACCGCAACACTCACCTCCACTTCGTTCCATCGTCCCCCTTTGGAGGAGGGCAAAGAGCTCCGGGCAGTGCAGCCGCAACTCCCGACCCTTTTTCCGTAGATCCTCTACCTGGGAGGGAAAGTAATGGGTGGGAGCATTAATGGCCATATATCTCTGGTGGGTGCCCAACACATATCACACATCTCTGTGAGCAGCATCGTACTACTCCTGCTCCTCTGGCCAGTGTGTCCTCTACTAACTGTTGCCAGTGCCACCTGCATGTGTGGCTGTGGGTCTGGCCATGTGTGAAGTGCCACCTATGTGTACTGTGCGCAACCCCCCGGACACCCCATACCCTGTTCCTACACTCTCCTTGCATGACATGGCAGCACCATGCCACGTGTGGTTTGGCCATGCTGGTGTCCAAGGGAGGTCTTCCCTTACTCCCTGTGTGGTCTGGCAAACACATGTGTGTTTGCCTGACCTACACACATCATCCGACACACCCGCCATGGCACCATGATATCCTACAACGCATGGGTGATGTGTACTGACATAGAGCGGAAGGTGGGTGACCCTGTGCACATTGCCAGGCACCAATACCATGACACTTGGCTTTCTACTATACCTCTATGGTCATGACTAAGGCCTCCTGTGATTAGGGCAGTTGTGGCTGACTACAACAGGAGCATGGCCCATCACACGTAGCTGGCCTATTAACATCTGTGATCCTGCATTGGGCTACAGCAGAGCTGTGAAACACCAACAGGTTCAAGTACCCTTACACCAGCATCTATAATGTTCCTCTGCGATCAGGTTTGGGACTCCTGGGGAGTAGGCAGATGTGTGACCTGAAACTGCGTACACTTCCATGATATCTGGATTTGTTACAGACCTTTGTAATCAGGTATCAGGGCTCCTGGGGATGGGGTGGTTTGGAGCACATCCACAGTTGCACTTACCATACCATCATGATCCATAACAGACATGTGTAATGAGGTCTGGGCCTCCTGGGAATAGGGCAAATGTGTGACCTGACCCTGCATAACCTACCACAATCTCTGGATGTCATACCCACCTTTGCAATCAGGTCTCAGGACTCCTGGGAGTAGGGTGTCTTAGCACACGTCATCAGCAACATAAACCATACCAACAGGGTGGCTGACAGACCACTTTGATCAGGTCTAAGGTCTCCTGGGGTAGGGCAGATGTTTTAACCTGCAAATGCACACACAATCATATCACCAGGGTGACTGACAGACCACTTTGATCAGGTCTCAGGACTCCTTGGGGTAGGGTGGATTATAACACATCAACAGTAACATAAACCATACCACCAGGGAGGCTGACTGATCACTTTGATGAGGTCTCAGGACTCCTGGGGGTAGGGCAGATGTTTTAACCTGCAAATGCACACACAACCATATCACCAGGGTGACTGACAGACCACTTTGATGGGGTCTCAGGACTCCTAGGGGTAGGGCAGATGTTTTAACCTGCAAATGCACACACAACCATATCACCATGGTGATTGACAGACCATTTTGAACAGGTCTCAGGACCCCTAGGGGTAGGGAAGAAGTGTGACCCTGCAACTGCAGAACCTACCATATCAGCATGCTGTTTACCAGACCTCTTTAGGAAGATCTAGGGGTTCCTTGTGTTAGGGTGGATTTTAACACATCAACAGCAGCAGCTGCCATAACACCAGGCTGACAACTGGACCACTGTGATCAGGTCCTTAGCCTCCTGGGGACCGCTTTGATGTGATAAATAGGCGGTATATCATGTGAGTTTAACTACAAAATATAAATGAGATAGAATGCCTACACACAGCAGCATACACAGCTACAATCAACACTGGATATGTATATGGATATACTGACCTGTCCCCATACACATACCTCACGTGGGTAGACAGCAAGACGATTATACCGCCTCATGACATGGTCGCAGGCCCTCCTTATGCGCCAAAGGTCCTGCCGCTTGGAGGAGCCAGGGAATAGCTTCTGCTGCCTAGTGCAGATCAGCCCTGCAAGGTGGCGAAGCTCCCTGCGGGTTAAAGCAGGCTTTCTCGATCGAATAGCAATTTTCACCGATGCCTTGCTCAAGCATGCATGCACGCACGTCGCATTTGCACGCATGCGCACCTCTACATGCTATCGCGCATCATTAAGGCACGCTAGCTATGTTCCCGTGCCCGTGCCACGACCGGTACACAGCGAATGGTAGCACCGTTAACATATATAAAAATTTATGCTGCAGACACACATTGCAGTGATGTGTCTGACGTTTCTTACCACAATTTGTTTATTATGCATTTATCTTGGTGTTGGCACACTGGGGTCTCTAACCCATCACCACTAGCTGTGAGGGCATTGTATTAACTGGTGTGCTATGGCTTTTAACATAGCAATGGCTGGCTACACAATTACACCAGGTCATCTACATACACTTTCTACTCTGTTTACCAGGCTAGTGTTTGGACACAGCTAGGGCACTTTACAGGGCACCTTGGTTTGGCCAACTGAGCTGAGGGTGTTTTGGGATGTGCACACAGATTTCCGATCTATGTCAGACTGCTACATGCATAGACGGCCGTATCCTCTGACAGTTATACTGACGGACGCACTTTGTATACAGCTCACCAGCTCACCAGCTAATCTAGCAACCTGCAGCCCAAGCCACTCTTCCAACATACCCACTGCATGCAACTGGGCACACTTTTGAACATATTGTCATGTGGTAACATGCTCTGATGTGATGATAATGCACTATATCCTATCCATCCAGATACATCAGTATACAGGCTCACTGGGGTATTGAACCCATGACCACTCCCACTGAGGTCAGTATACTCACCATTGTCCTGCAACAATATTGGTTGTAACTAAACTATGGCTAGCTACTCAACCAGCGCAGGCCACCAGACACACTGTCTGGTGTGGCTACCAGGATAGGTTAGCACCAAGGGTACCCATGATGCAATTCACATGCAGATCAGCAGTCTACATCTGCTCACCAGATAGGGGTTTGCAACTCTGCAGCACATCAACTGGGTAGGGGGATCAAGCATGCGTGTTACTGTTACAGTGTGCCTACTGACCATGCCATTGTGCATGTTCTGTGATCACCCTGAGAGTAAAGTTGTGGGAACAGCACCAGGTCCACAGTACCCGGGATGTTTGCAGTAGGTTTTGCTGCAGTTCACTATCACTGCCAGTGTATGGGGTTATTGTTGTTGTTGTTAAGTGCCGTCGAGTCGGAGTCGACTCATGGCAACCCTCTGGATAGCTATCCTAAATTGTGTTCGGTCTTCAGTCAGGCGGCTCATTGTTGACAGACTGGTACCCGTAGCTGCTGTTATTGTATCGATCCATCTCATTGCTGGCCTTCTATCTTGCCAAGCATAATGTCTTTCTCTAATGATCTCTCTCTTCGCATGATGTGTCCAAAGTATGAAAGTCGAAGTCTTGTCATCTGAGCTTCTAAAGAAAGCTTAGGTTTGATCTCCTCTAGTACCGACTGGTTTGTTCTTCGGGCAGTCCATGGTATACACAGTATTTGCCGCCAGCACCATAATTCAAAGGCATCAATTTTCTTCCTGTCTATCTTTTTCACTGTCCAGCTTTCACATCCATATGATGTTATTGAAAATACCATGGCTTGAACAAGTCGAATCTTTGTATGGAGAGAGACATCTCTGCTCTTGAGAATCTTATCTAGGTCTTTCATAGCCATACTGTATGGGGTAGTCTTTGCAAATAGCTTTGGAGGTTTTCTATGTACATTTCTATATGCCATTGATGAGTAGCATGTGCGGACCATGATGCTCGCAACATAATGCATATTGAGTGAGGTTGCCATGGACACCTGTTTTTGGAGCAGGGGTGTGTCTGGACTCACATGAGGACAATATATGGAGCAAGCCCGCCCTCTGTGGGTCAGGGTAGGGTACATGATCTGGAAACAACAGAGACACACTGTCATTGTTTTCAATAGGGCCAGTAGAGCTAAATGATGACAGACTGTGGGATCAGCAACCCTTGGCCAATTAAGGAACAGAGAGCTGACGCAGATCTGAACATGGAACTAGACCACTGGCAGTGCAACTGGTCAGCTAAGCTGCCCCCTCCCACTACATTCTGACATTCGACATCAGAGGGCAGTCAGTGTGCACCTACTGCATCCTGCAGGGTGTTGCAGCCATATACATGCCAGCTACAGACAGTCTGCTGGCACATACATAGTGCATGTTCCAAAAGGAACACTGTGCACCCTGGTGTGGGCTCTAGCACAAACACACACCAAGGAGCTATGTCAGCAATTGGGCCCCAATAAAAGAAACTCATAAACATCACTTGAGAAAAGTGGTACTATGGGGGAACCTAGCCATGCCGTGGTCACTGCTCAGTCAGGGTGAGAGTGACCTTCCAGCATGACATGCTGTGGCCACCCTGTCCGTGAAGGTGGTGGTCGGGCACTACAATGTCCCAGTCATTACCCTATGCCCTGTGCAGATGCATCCTGCCAAGGCCGCCCGGTCCGGCCCATACCCACAGTACCTTACTCCTCATTATACACATTGGCAGGCTTACACTGGAGACAGTGCAAGCAGTGTGGGCTCAGTAAGGTGTAGGCAGCCACAACACACTGGATAGACAGATACACACTCCCACACCGATGCCAGCATTATGCAAATATAGAGGTTTTTGGCAGCCCTGGCCACCACACCAGTCCTGGGCACAGTGCAGGCATGGCTATGGTACGCAATACTGTTGGGGTCACTCCCCGGGGTGGTAAACACTGTCAGAAACCAAAACTGAAACACACTCCACAGATATCAGAAAGGTTGCTATGATGCAGCTTTGTGAACAAAATGTGTTTAACTTATGATTTATTATCTTTCATTAATCATAGCAACATTTTGATATATGTGTAACGTGTTCCCAGGTTTAGGGTGGCACTGCTAAGGTATGCAAGTGGGAATGTATTGGGAGATGCTGCTCCGTGCAGGGCCTAACAGCCTGACTCTCCATGAGGCTTTGGATAGTGGAGCATGTCTATGTGAGTGTTTATGCTCCTGTTGGCCACTGCTCTAGGGCTGAGTTCCCCAACTCTGGTCCTGGTGGGCCAAACATGGTTAAGTTTTTCATGCTATCCCTAATGAATATGCATGAGATACATTTGCAGACAATGGGGCATGGCATACATTTTCAGCACAGGCATATTTATTACAGACAGCATGACACCTGAATGGTGTTTGGCCCTCCAGGACTGCATTTACGAAACTCTGCTCTAGGGATTGCACATGTTTATGGTGTCTGTACCCTGTAGGGTAAAATATAGGCGTTTATGGATTGTTTATTTAATCAACAATAAAAGTTCCGTCTTTATTACCACTGTTTAGTACTGGGTAAAATAGAGGGATATTTTTTACAGGAGCCACAGCTGGGGCTTGAACCTGTGACCCTTAGCACACTGGCTGTGGGTGCTGCACCAAACTGTTGTCACAGAGACAGAGCATTCCCTGGGGCTACCATTAGTGTTTGTTAGACAGACCTTGTCTGTTGCACCACATGGCATCCACCTAAACAGGGCTTGGCCTTGGTCTGCTGTGGGCAGATGCCACTACCCCCTCCACCACCAGCACCCTTCTGCCACCATGCTGACATGCCTTTATGCCGGTGGTGCTGGTGGTGCTCAGTCCCAAGCCATCCAGTGTGCTGGTAGGCAGCTGCCTATGGTGTGGGTTCTCGGGTAGGGGTGCCTACATGGACATGCGCGCTTCCCCCCGGCACAGCCTGTCAATGTTATGCTGGGTAATATCCCCTGTGACACTGTGGGACACACACTTGTGCCCATGTTGGATCCTCGTCAGTTGCTGTCTTGCTGCTTTACAGTTTTGGCATTCTTATGTGCCACCTAGGCATCTGCCTAGCGCTCACTGTGCCCCAGCTGGACCATAGCATGTGCCGCCTGCAGCCCTCTATATCCCATTTACAGCATTAGTACAGTTGCCCTTTCCTACGTGCCCACTCTGCTGTTACTGCACATGTGCACGCCATAACAAACCTGCCCAATATAAACAAGAAAAAACCCTGATCAGCGCTATTTCAATGTGGGATTATTCACTTTGTAGGGGGACAGAGCATAGACCCTTCCAAACATGATATCTTAATTTATACGCTTTGTCAGTAGTGTTGCTTTATGTTTATCATTAATATCACTATTGGCCAGCTTGGTTATTGGGATTTTAGATGTGGTTCTAGTCCTTTTATATGTTTATTTGCCTTTTTGGTCCCTGCACATGTATCACAACTTTAATTTTTATGGGTTTCCCTGTCTTTGCTGCACATTGCTGACTGAAATGGTTTCTCTCTCCTGCAAATGTGCCTCTAGCATGAGGTTTTCACTGGCGCTAATTTTCAGACCCTGATTTCACGGTGTTAGTGTGCATGGAGCCTCTCCCCGCCCACTCTCCGCCCATTGACCCCTTCTCTCCGCCCTCTGGGAAGCTTTACTCCACCCTTCAGGCCTGGGTTTCACAGCTTTAGTGTGCCTTAACGCCTCCACTGCTTTATCGCGCTATAAGTGACGTTAGCGCACGATAATGTTACATTTTTGCGTGATAATGTCACTTATCGTGCGATAATACCACCGCTGCAACATTAAGACAGTTTAATAAACATACCTCATAGTGTGTCTGGACCTAAGGATTATGGTCCTCCCAACGCACAATATATTGGAGTTGCCAAAAATATTGGGTGGACTGAACAATTTGCTGTGGCCCTCTGTCTAGAAGTGATCATAATGGTGCAGCTATGGGAGTTCGTTAGAGCCCCAAGAGAGGATGCAGGCCAGTTGTCAAAGAAGGGAATTTAGAAAAGAAATCAGTAGAGAGCCACAGCAAAAAAAGTAAATAAATACAATTGCCTATATTTGTTATTTCCTCTGCTTTGTTTCTTTCAAGTTCTGCCATTTTATTGGTTATTTTAGAAGCTTTAACATTGTCTTAAAATGGGCCTGCACATTAATGTGAAGCTGACAAAGATCCTGACAACTGCTAATATCAATAAGGTAATTGTTGATGGAGAAAAAATAGAAATAGTGGACAACTTCAACCTACTTGGATCGATAATCAATAAAAAAAAAGGACAAGCCGTCAAGAAATCTGATGACGCATTGATCTTGGCAGAAGATTCCACTTGTCCAAGCCATGGCGTTTTCAATGATCTTATATGGATACAAAAGTTGGACAGTGAAAAAGATAGGAAGAAAATCAATTTTTTGAATTATAATACTGTGTATGCCACGTTCTGCCCGAAGATCAAACTGGTCAATACTAGAGGAGATCAAACCTAAGCTGTCTTCAGAAGCTCAAAAAAACATAAGATATGCCATACTTGGTCAGGCCAAGATCCATCAAGTCCAGTATCTTGTTTCCAACAGTGGCCAATCCAGGTCACAAATACCTAGCAGTTTCCCAAAAAGACAAAGGTTCCATAATTCTTGAATTGAGGCAAGCAGTGGAATTTCTGAGTCCTCTTTAATAATGGTTTATGGACCTTTCCTCCAGGAACTTGTCCAAATAATTTTTAGACTCCACTACACTAACAGCTTTACTATATCCTCTGGTAATGAATTCCAGAGTTTGATTACACTTTGAGTGAAAAAATATCTTCTCTCATTAGTCTTAAATGGATTACACTGTAGCTTCATTGTATGTCCTCTAGTCTTTCTACTTCATTTATTAATTTATAGACTGCTATCATATCTCCCCTTAGCCGTCTCTTTTCCAGGTTGAAGAGCCCTAACCTTTTAAGCATCTCCACAGAGGGGTATTCTTCCATTCTATTTACCATTTAGGTGGCTCTACTCTGTACTTTTTCTAATTGCGCTATATCCTTTTTCAGATATAGTGACCAGAATTATACACAATATTCAAGGTGCAGTCGCACCATGGAATCATACAGAGGAATTATAATATCCTTTGTCTTATTCTTCATTCCTTTCTTTATGATTCCTAGCATTCTATTTGCCTTCTTGGCCGCCACTACACACTGGGCAGAGGGTTTCAACATGTTAGCCACAATGGCATCTAAATCTTTTTCCTGGGTGGTGGTTCATAATGTGGAACCTTGCATCATGTAACCATAGTTTAGGTTGTTCTTTCCTAGGTGCATAACTTTGCATCTCTCCACATTAAATTTCATCTGCCATTTGAACATCCAGTCTTCCAATTTAGCAAGATCCTCTTGCAATTTTTCACAATCCTCTTGGGTTTTAACAACTTTGTATAATTTTGTGAAATCTGTCAATTTGATCACCTCACTCATTATTCCCATTTCCAGGTCATTTATGAATATGTTAAAAAGCAGTGGACCTAGCACAAATCCCTGGGGTACTCCACTATTCACCTTTCTCCATTTAGAAAATTGGCAATTTAACTCTACCCTCTGCTTTCTATCTTTTAACCAGTTCATGATCCACAACAGTACACTGCCTCCTATCCCATGATTTTAAATTTCACCAAGAGTCTCTCATGAGGGACCTTGTCAAAGGCTTTCTGAAAATTCATATATATTATATCAATTGGCTTATCTTTGTCTACCTGTTTATTCACACCCTCAAAAAAATATAACAGATTAGTAAGACAAGACCTTTCTAAAACCAGGTTGGTTTTCTCCCATTAAACCATGACTATCTACATGTTCAGTAATTTTGTTCTTCATAATGGTTTCTACCATTTTCCCCATACTAGCATCAGCCTCAACGCTCTGTAGTTTCCCAGATCATCTCTGAAACTCTTTTCTTTTTTTTATTTTGCAATCATAATTTCAAAGTACATAAAGAAAAGAGAAACAAAGAAACAGACAATATGAAAAAGTAACTCTACAATTATAACAATAGTCCACATCAAGGAGGCATCAAATTCCAAGCAAAAACAAAGAACCCCAACCGTGACCTGTGATAAATTCCTCTAATAGTCAAAAGGCAAATATACAATTAAGGAATCTAATCCTTACCCTTCAAAAAATCCAACAATTGTTCAACTTCAACTTCAACAAAAACATATCTTTTCCCCTGAAAACTTATGTGGCATTTTCAAGGAAATTTTAAGTAAAACAGAGCTCCAAGAGCCAAAACACGTTGACGGACCTCCAAGAAGGCCTTACGCCGCTGCTGCATGGCTCTGGAGACATCCGGAAAAATTGGAATGCATTGGACACAGAACCTTTCAGACTTTCTCTTAAAATAAGCACGAAAAAGTTTTTCTTTATCTGACTCAAATACCAAAGTGATTAATAAAGTTGCACGTGTAGGAATTTCATCACTGGATGATTCCAAAAACTCAGAAACATCCAATGTGGAAGAAACCAATTGATCAATTTTCATCCCTCCCCCCTCCTCTACATCTTGAACCACACACCCTGAAGGAAGGTAATAAATTTTCGATAAAGCAACTAAATGAGGATCAGTAAACAATAATATTTCTTTTAAATACTTTTGAAAAAGAATCTCATGTGAAAGAAAATGTGTCCGGGGAAAATTCAGCAGGCGCAAATTTCTAGAACGTAGGGAATTCTCAAATATCTCGTCCTGACGATGAAGAAGGGAAACATCTTGAATAATTGTAGACAACACCCCCTGCTGTGCCTGAAATTGAGTCTGCTGCACCTCCGTTATTTTCTCAACAGACATCAGCCTAGATTCCTGATCCGATAGCTTAGCGACTGTCTCTTTAGAAAAATCAGACACTCTCTGTAGGGAAGACCCCAAAGCCAATTCCATATGAGAGAGCACCGCCCAAATATCCTTTAGAGACACATCTGTAGAGGGAACTTTCAATTCACCAACCGGAGAAAAAACTATTGCAGTAGGAAGAGGAGGGGGTAAAACCGCGGAGGCAGAGTCAATACGTAAAAAGGAAGAAGGGAGTGACACAAACCCAGGCTCTTCTAATGGGGAAGGGGAAGCTGGCAATAAATCAGCCTCATGACTACTCGGAACTAACTTCTTTCCAAGCGGAGAAATACTAGGAGAATCAGTACTTACTGAAGAAATATCCTCCAAAACGCTCTCAACCAACTGAGTTGAGACTGACAATCCCCCGACTTGAAGATGAGCATCCATTGGACCTACAATCTTACCATCTTTAGTTTGAACCACCGGGGGAATGCGCTTCTTCTGTTTTCCCATAAAGTATTTCTCCAAGCGCCCAAGTGCGCCGAAGGGGCGCTAAAGGGGAAGGATCTGCCCCTTTGGTCATGCCCCTTCGGGCACGCGCCCACGGACACGCGCCCGCAACCGTGTCCCGTGGTGGAGGCAAGGTGTTTAAAGCCCCTTTCACAGCACTGCCCCAATCAGAGCAGGGTTAGCAGGATCACAGGGTCCAATCAAGGAGTTCCACAGAGCAAAAGGAAATAATGAACGCCTCGGATTTCCATGGTGGAGGCAAGGTGTTTAAAGCCCCTTTCACAGCACTGCCCCAATCAGAGCAGGGTTAGCAGGATCACAGGGTCCAATCAAGGAGTTCCACAGAGCAAAAGGAAATAATGAACGCCTCGGATTCCCGTGGTGGAGGCAAGGTGTTTAAAGCCCCTTTCACAGCACTGCCCCAATCAGAGCAGGGTTAGCAGGATCACAGGGTCCAATCAGGGAGTTCCACAGAGCAAAAGGAAATAATGAACACCTCCTCTGAAACTCTTTTAAAAATTGGCGTAACATTGTCCATTCGCTAGTCTTCAAGTATTACAGATGATCTTAGACTATAATTCTAGTAAAGGTGGAGTAGATACGGCAGATCAAATGTTGCACACGTATACCACAAAAACGAATGACAAGACTAGTGACAATCTTCTACAACATGTTGGACATCAGTGCTTTGAACGCCTTCATTGTTTGGATGTCACTAAATCCAGAATGGTAGTCCAAGTCAAAGCACAGACGTCATCTATTCTTCTTGGAATTAGGAAAGCAGCTGCTTCAGAGTAATTGCAGCGAGACTTCTTCCAGCATTGAAGAAGCCACTGATGCTGTTTGCAATGTCGGGATCCCAAAGAAAAAGGCAAGGTGTCACTGCTGTTCCAAAGAAAAAGACAAGAAAAGCAACATAGTTTGCACCTCCTTCAAGCACAATGTTTGCAAAGAACATTCAGAAATTGTCTGTGTCTCATGCAAATGACTGTAGTACTTTACTGTGTTCATCAAGTGCATGCAAAAACTGCTTTCATGGCAACTCTTCTTCATGCAATTTTATGATAAAGCATTCAATTTCAAAACATTTAACCTTCATATAATAAATAATTAATTTGGAATAATATTTTGTCTGTTTAGTTTAAAATTTTCATGGTTAACAATTAAAATTTGTCATGGGGTCATTTATGACCCCAACGTTATTCAGTGTGTGCAAAAAATCTCGGTAATTCCAGGGTTAAAAAAAATTCAAGATAGCATAAATCCTAACAGACCCGATGGATAAACATGTGGCAAAAGTGGTTTCTGGGTTCTTCCTCAATGAATTTGTCTATTTCTTTTCCTTCAGGAGCATCCTTGAGCCCAATGGAACAAACCCCACCACCTCGTCCTAGGGAGAAGCAGCTACTCACTGGGGAGGGTCTCCCCTTTAGATATCTCAGGAAGGAGGAGAAGCCAGAACCCTTATATTAGAATCTACATAGGGGGTTAATGTGTTTCTTTCCTTGCCAATGGTAATTCCCGTGTTAGAAGAAGCTGCTCCTTCTGAGATATCTACCGTAACCAAGGATATTACCTTGACTGACATTTGGAATGTAGTTTCTTTAACAAATAATTTACTGACAGGAAAGATTGAACAGATTCATACATTTTCTCGCAACATGGTGGCCAAACTGCAGGAGGAAGATAATAGACTGAATGTCCTGGAGCAAAAAGTTGGGAAATTAGACTTTCAAGTGGGATCACTTCAGGCAGCAAGTATTTCTACAATCAAGGACAGTTTCTTTTTGCATATTCAATTAGAATGCCTGGAGAATAATCAAAGGAAGAAAAACATGAAATTTATTAATTTCCTAAGAACTCATCTTTTGTCTCCTAGGATTCTGCTTAATAAATATTTCTTTGAATGTTTAAAGTTAACTAATGTGGATGCTATAATGATAGCACATTTTTTTTTATTAATCACCTCGGCAGGCTACATGGCCGCCTGGGGCAGGAGACCTTGGTGGGTGGTACGATGGCTTTGCACCACCACTTTGGTGCCTGCTGTGCTACATCCACAGCTGCAACTTCTGACCTCCCTAAGATGCAACTTCCTGTTGGAGGAGGTCAGAAGCGGCAGGCCATGTGTGCTGAAGCACATGACCTACCACGGACACTAAAGCGGTGGCACAAAGCCGCCACATTTAAACTGCCACCATCACCAGCCTTTCCCCAGAAGACAGAATCAGTAATAGCACAGCATGGTGGGGGGGCAACTCAATTCATCACAGCAAAGGTAGGGGGGCCCCTAAAGGTGCTCCTGGGGAGGTAACTCACACATTTCTTTTGACCTTACTAAATTTCTTGAGGATTCTCAGTATAAAATCTCCACCAGGGGCACTTTGGTGGTGACACTGCAGTCAAAAATGGATAAATCTTTCATCTTTAAGATCTAGTTTGCTAATAAAGATTGCATTTTTTGTGGTCAAAAATTTTCAGTCTTTCTTGATGTCACTAGAGCAACTCAGATGTGCCTGAAAAGATTTCTTCAACTTAAGTCTCATATTTTGGAAACGGCTGTTACCTTTTTTCTTAGATTTCTGTGCAAATATTTAGTTTCCTATCAAAGTAGAAAAAGGTAGAATCTCAAAATGAGCAGACTGTTATTTGATTCAATTTAACTTTTGTTGGAAAGACTGTCAAGGGAGAACAGAAAGCTCACCCGTATATCAGACCAGCCTTAGCTGATTGAAGAAGCACCAGTGGAGCAGGCTACAGGGTATCCCACATACACACGATGTGCATCATGTTTCCAGCTTGTATTTGTTGTTACTACGGTTTCAGAGTTTTCATCCTGGCCCCTTGCTTAGGGGCTTTCCGTTTGGCCAATTTTTGAGACTTAAGGGTATGTTTACTAAAGGGCAGTAAGGGAGCAGTGGATAGCAAGTGGTAATGGCAGCGGTAAGGGTGCTACATGCGGTAAGGGCTGGGGTGGGCAATAGGCGTTCTGGCAGTAAGGGCACTTGCCTCCACGTATTGGGCACTAATGGGATATTGGGTGTTAAGGTGACAAACGTGCACCTTAACACCTGAGAATGGCAGTCACATTAACGCAGGATAAGGGAGTCCCTGCAAAAGTCAAAATCTAGTTGATGGATGGAAGGAAAGGTAGGAGCAGATGGGCCTGTCAGATCCATGGGCATCCTACATGTCAGTCAGTAAGTGTGATGAGCATGTGGGAGGCAGCTGTACTGAATCAGTGAGCGGTGCCCCCGTAATATGCTGCAATGTCCATGTGTGGCATAGGAGGCTGAAGAACTGTTCCCCAGCGGAGCCAGAATTCCCACAAAGTGGGCATTAAAAGGATGATCGAGTAGGAGTGGTGATGTTATTTTATTATTATTATTTTATTTACATCTCTTATGTACCGCGCTATTGTAATCAGTGCGGTTTAATGATGTGCTTATCATTCACAAGAGAGGCGTGAGTAATACATCCAAATGACGAAAATGTTACTGTTTAGGCCATGACTGTACATAACAGGCATTTGCTGATGAATGTGCTGAAGGATAGATGGTGATAGATAAGAGTGTGGTATGGCCTTGCTTCCCCGATGTACTTGATGTGACTGCGCAAAAGCAGCTGGAATGTGAGGGAAAAATGTGTCGCTGTTCCACAGGGAAGCCCCAGCACCAGCTAAGTGGGTATCACAGCTATGTCGGCTTTTCAAACCACCATACAATCTCCCTGATACATGTGCAGATAACAACTGGACAAGTGTTCCATTTACTGCCCATATGGAGCTAATAGGGACATATGATGATCCCTGCGGGTGGCCATCCCAAGAGTGGGATGTGTCTGCATGTACTGCAGATATGTGATGGAGCCAAAGATGTCCAGTCACAGTTACAGTGCATTGCAAAAGTATTCATCCCCTCTGTGTTTGTCCTGTTTTGTCTCATTACAACCTGGAATTGAAATGGAGTTTTGGGGATTAGCACCATGTGATATACAACATGCCTATGACTTTGAAGGTGCAAAATATCCTTTATTGTGGCACAAACAATAATTAAGACAAAATAAAAACATCAATCAGGAGCGTGCATTGATATCCCCCTCCCCCCCCCCAAAGTCAATACGTTTTAGAGCCATCTTTTGCTGCAATTACAGTTGCAAGTCTCTTGGGGTATGCCTCTATTAGCTTAGCACCTCTAGCCACTGGGATTTTCACCCATTCCTCAAGGCAAAACTGCTCCAGCTCCTTCAAGTTAGATGGGTTGCATTGGTGTACAGCAATCTTCAAGTCATGCCACAGATTCTCAATTGGATTGAGGTCTGGGCTTTGACTAGGCCATTCCAAGACATTTAAATTTTTCCCTTTAAACCAGCTTTAGCAGTATGCTTAGGGTCATTGTCCTGCTGTAAGGTGAACCTTCGTCCCAGTCTCAAAGCTCTGGCAGACTGAAACAGGTTTTTCTCAAGATTTGTCCTGTATTTATTGCCATCCGTTCCTTCAATTCTGACCAGTTTCCTGTCCCTGACAATAAAAAACATTCCTACAGCATGATGCTGCCACCACCATGTTTCACTGTGGGAATGGTGTTCTTGGGGTAATGGGAAGTGTTGGGTTTGCGTCACACATGGCGTTTCCCATGATGGTCAAGAAGTTCAATTTTCGTCTCGTCTGACCAGAGAACCTTCTTTCATGTGTTTGGGGGGTCCACCATATGCTGTTGTGCAAACTCCAAATGTGTTTTTTTATTTCTTTCTTTAAGCAATGATTTTTTCTGGCCACTCTTCCATAAAGCCCCACTCTGTGGAGTGCATGGCTTAAAGTGGTCCTATGGACAGATACTCCCATCTCCGCTGTGGATCTTTGCAGATCCTTCAGTGTTATCCTTGGTGTCTTTGTGGCATCTCTGATTAATGCCCTCCTTGCCTGGTCTGTGAGTTTTGGTGGGCGGCCTTCTCTTATTAGGTTGGTAGTGGTGCCATATTCTTTCTGTTTTGTTATAATGGATTTAATGGTACTCTGTGGGATATTTAGAATTTGGGATATTTTTTTATAAAACAACCCTGATCTATACTTCTCCACAACTTTGTCTCTGACCTGTTTGGAGTGTTCCTTGGTCTTCATGTTGCTTGCTTAGTGGTGTTACAGAGTCAGGGGCCTTTCAGAACAGGTATGTTTATACAGGCATCATGTGACAGATCATGTGACTCTGATTGCACACATGTGGACCCTAATCAACTAATTATATAACTTCTGAGGTTAATTGGTTGGACCAGATTTTATTTAGGGGTTTCATAGCAAAAGGAATTAATGCATATGCACTCACAACTTTTCAGATTTTACTGGTTTTGTTATGTATACAAGCTATTTTATTGTTATTTCACTTCACCAGTTTGGACTAAATTGTTATGTTCATTACCTAACATTCAAATGAACCTCCATTTTCATTCCAGGTTGTACGTAATGTGGCAAAACAGGTACAAAACCAAGGGAATGAATACTTTTGCAAGGCATGTATGAGGAAATATACAAATTATAGACAACTCATGTGTCATACATCTGCTGGGTGAACATCTCAGACCCTTTGCAATGGACAACAGCAGAGCCTATAAAGCCATGCTGTCAGATGGGCATTAATGCAATGTGCATGTTTGCAGATCCAATGTGCAATCGCAAAACAGAAAGAAATATAAGAATGTGCATCTCCCAGTCAGTGTCAACCCTGGACTGTTTCTGGTAGTATATCAAAGTGAGTTTCCAACTACTACAATGACAACAAGTGAGAGTTAAACCCAGGTCTGTTGCTTCACGAGCCAGTGCTCCAATCAGTGTTCTAACCATAACCTCCATACTTTCTCCATAGAATTGCTGGGAATCAAAGGGACATCAGGCCCCTGCTTGCAATGGGTGAAACCCAGGACATGAAATTCCGTGGCTGGCACAGTCTGAGACAGTGTTTCACCACATTTAGGGCCAGAACACTAGCTGCATAACAGACACAGAGCTGCAGAATATATCCCTTGTCCTAAAGCCAAGCCACATGTGAGGTCAAGATGCAAGTCCATCTACTGTACCTCCAATGCCAAACCACAGTCACATGCAGAGGTCCTCTGCACCGAAGTGTGGCACTAACCCATTAGACTGCACATGTGCAAGGTGTGCAGTCCCCTGTCACCTTCTGAACACTGAAAGATAGGTATACTTGAACATACTCCTAACTCAAACCACATTCACAACCCCTGTGGTCCATCGCTGACCATCCTGCCCTCCTCAGAGGGTCATGCATACATCTCCCTCCATCATAGAAGGCAAGCAGTTACAAGACAATGCTCCAGTGATCACACTTACTGTTATGGCTGCAATTAGGGTCCTGGGTGCCAGTATTGGTTAGCCACCTGATTACTCATGATGCACGGCACAATCTGGGCACATATATGCAACTGATGTCCATATGGTGAATGCTGCGATCCATCACAGCAGCACTGTAATATGTAGGGACAATTTGGGTTTCCTGCACATGACAGCTGCAATATGTGCAAATGACCCATTTCTGTAGTCAGCCTGAATGTGAGGGAGAACACACATAGCATGGTCTTCAGAGCAAGTCCTACAATATATGTCAGTGTGCTACAGGCATTGTCTGCAGTGTGTGATGCTAGTCAGTTGATAATGTTCAATTGCAGCATTCTGGCCTTGTGTCCTGCACTTGTTGGCCAGGGACTCTCCGATAACATCTCACGTCATTTCTGTACATGCAGATACTGTCATGTCCCTAGCCATGGATGCTGCAAAGCTGGCCAATGCAGCTCATTCACACTACCATGCTGCCAATGCAGTGCCCCCACCCCCAGCAAGTGTGGAATCATGGCAGGGCAGACATGGGGTTGGATGTTGATACAGTTGCTGGTGACACATACCCTACCATACTCTGCCTCTTTGTACTCTAACACCATCTTTGTGACTGTCACACTCAGAGCCCATAGGGAGCCAGTGTGTCATGCAGGTCCTCTGATGTAACACATGCAGATGCTGAGTAGGTTCTAGTCATGTGAACATAGACCTTGGACAGCAATGTCACATACAAAAGACACATACGAAACATGTATGGTACAGTTCCCCACACTCCTACCTCATCTCCAACCAAACATTCACCTGCAGAAACTGCCATTCCATATGGTGGCAGGGAATGCAGAGACCACCATGACATCCTGTGGCACATTTCAGCAGCTGGACATATGCATATACCATTCAGAGGTCAGTGTCCCACTGTCCCAGTTAGACATTTGGGATTTCATTTTGGGTAATAGGTAATGTACTGCTGGATGCCTTTATACAGTATATGATCAGTAGACAGTGTCGGGGGTGGTTCTTGTGTGCATGTTTGCTGATACATAGCTCCTTGTATGTGCATACACTGCATGGAGCAAGGGATCCCCTGGCTAGCACTCTGCAAATGCAGCATGGGACAAGAGCAATGTGCAAGCACGTAAATGGCAGAGTCCAGCCAGTGTCACCAACTGAGTGAATGGATTGGCCATTCACAGGAGCCAACCCTCCCCCTGATCCTACTTCCCTATAGACTGCAGCTGCACCAGGTGAGTGGACACTGTTGCCATGGATACAGCTGTTACTGCAGTCGGCATTAATCTGGCCTCTCACCTGTACACATTGCTGCATCCTGAGGTGTGGAGGCTGTGTCAGAGGTGAGCTTTGCAACACACACACACATGTGCTCCCCCTGCTCACTCCAGTCAAACCAGCAGCACACCACCCCCGCCCTCACACAATGCTGATATGGCAGCATGGCTGCAGTTGGGGTGGCATGACTCCTTTTTGACTGCGACAGCATGTATGTGTGCTGCCACTGTCACAGTGTCATGTTGGGAGATAGGTGTAGGAGAATGCTGTGGTGGAGGGCCTTATCAATGGTGTAACTAGGGATGCATTATAGCATCACAGCCATAGGTTGCACCTACATCCTGGGAACTAACCTTCTACTTGTAATTAGTGTCCCATACAGTATGTGGGGTTACTGTATAGCTGAACTACAGCATATTGTGTGCATAGCCATGAAGCCTGGGCACCACATGAATGCACAGTGCATTGCTGAGGGGCACACGACTCTGGTGACACAAATAGACACACACACACACATGCCCACACACAAATGACTCTGCTATCCAAAAGGGGGGCAGGTTGGCATTCCAACCTCCACATTAGGTCCCACCACTGTCAACACCTGCTCAGTGTGCAGGAGCTATTAGTGCACTCTATTATGCTTGGGCACTGTCAACGCCTGCTCAGTTTGCTGGTGCTATTAGAATCCTCTGCCATTTAGCAGAGGGTGGTGCAGCTACTCAGTTTTGGCATCTGAGTGTGTGTACTCCTGCTGGATGAAATATTGAGGGTTGACATGCTGATCCATTTCCTGAAAACGGTGATAAAGTTAACACACTTGGATCTACCATTCCTGGGCCATAGTCTTGAACCTGTGACCCTTCTCTCATACACACACTGGCCCTGTGTTTTGAGCTACAGAACAGCTGTGTGGTTTCAGCAATCCATGGGTATATCTATGGTCAGTGTCTGGATGCATGCAAGCATGGACCTAGGTATGTCTGCTTGGATCTCTGCAGTCTCTCTGCTATACCTGTCTGACTAGGTCTGTCAGGCTGCAGTGGGAGAGGTTGTTAGGTTGGTATGTGGAACTACATTGCTGTGCTGATGATACAACTGACATTCATGTCTTATGTATGGGATCTGTCCTATCAGAGGGGCAGGGCATGATACATGAACACACACATGCAAGACACTGGATGACCTAGCAGAGTGACCAATGTAACCATTTCATGGTGTCTGCTTGTAGGCCTCTCCTGGAGTGATCCCATGGTTGATGGGCTACACCAAGTGGGACAGACCTCCATGTGGCACAGACAAAAGTGACACCTATATGAATACTTACCCATGAACGGGTCACTTGTTCACACACATGTCTTGGTCAGTATTTGGCAACTGAAAAGGCATTGTGTTTTTTTCCTCTGAGTTGGGGTGTTATGAAATTGCTTCATCTTCCTGCCTCAGTATCATATTTTTCCCCCAACTACACATATCCACTCAATATGTGCGGGGGGGGGGGGGGGCATGATCCCAGGGCCAGCCCATCAACTAGGACAACTAGTTGGGTGCCAGGTCAAATGGTCAGGGTGGGCAGCATGCTGGCCGATTCCTCCCTCTCTGCCATCATGGTACAGCCATCACTTCACTGCTGCAGATGGTCTCATTGATGTTGCACACATGCAGCTTGGCACACCTTGCTACTCCTGCCCCTCTCCACTGGGGGCTGTGGGCACACATGCTGCTACCTTCAGCCTCAGTAGTGAGGGGTACCCTGTACTCCACTATACTTGCTGCTGACATGCTTGCCATCTCACTTATAGTGACAATAACAGTGTCACACCAGACACACAGGGCATGCTCTGTGCCCACCACCCCCGCCCTCACACAATGCTGATATGGCAGCATGGCTGCAGTTGGGGTGGCATGACTCCTTTTTGACTGCGGCAGCATGTATGTGTGCTGCCACTGTCACAGTGGTGTCATTCCAGACATCACAGATGTATGCCCTAGGCAGCAGCCTTGTCAGCTTAGTGGACTTGCCAGCCCCACAGCATCACCCATATGACACCTCCTTTACCAATTTGGCAACATAAACATAGTGCTCTTTTTTAATAGAGTGCCATGCTGTTGTTGCTAATGGAGAACTACTATCACATTTTTGGGGTCTCTGGTGGGAGGAACAAATTGCATACATTAAAATGGTCTCTCTCCCCTCTGAAATACCCCTTTCTGCGAGATTTCAGCTGGTGTTAGGGTTCCCAATGCTGGGAGCTCTAATACATGGTAACACAGCCCTGCAGTTAGGGATCACGTGCTATCCCCACCCATTCTCTGCCCCATCAATGTCCATTCTCCGCCTCCTTTTCCCTTAATGCTGTAGGCCCTTCTTCTGATCATTAATTCAGCATTATTGATGCTTTTTTCAGCGTGAATGGCTCATGGGCACTGATAACGTGGGTTAATGGCTCACTTGCTCCCTTACTGCCCTTCAGTAAACATATTCCTTAGACAAATTTGCTCTACTTATCATGATTTTCAAATGCACTCTAGATTTGAAGCAGAGATTGTTAGCAAGGGGTTATCCAAGATTGGTGGTCCACTAAGTTTATGAGAGGGCTAAATATGTACATCGGGAATGGCTATTAAACCAACCAGACTTATTGGCTGGAGATCATGATCAAGAGAAAATTAAAGGCATATTACCATTTATGCATCAATCATCTGAGGTGATCAAATTATTGCATAAGCATTGTTCTCTCCTTCGCCTCCATGAGTGCTTTCAGAAACCTTTAACAATTGCTTACACCCATGGGAGGAATATTCATGATATAGTGGTCCACTCAACTACATCTTATAACCATCTGGGACATTTTGCATGTGGGAACTGCAGATTCTGTGATATGATCTTAGAAGATATAACCTGGTATGATTCTACCTCGGGTGATTTGTTTTACCACCGATGGCATACTTTATGCCTTTTCAGACTTTGTAATTTAGTTACTAGTTTATCCCTGTGGTCTGAAATATGTTGGGTGGACCAGCAGACCAGTGAAAATACGTTTAGGAGAACATGCCTCTCGAATTCATATTTCCACCTTTCTGTCCCTTTGGAAGCTCATTATTTAGAATATCATCATGATTTTTCACAATTTAAATGGCACGTTATAGATTACATCCCTCTTGAACCTCATAGAGGAGATCGGACATCAAAACTCCAGTGGGCAAAACAGCGGTGGATTTTTAAGAAACATACTGTCACCCCTTCTGATCTAAATCTTGACTTGAACTGGCCGAGTCTTTTCTGAAAATATATATAAAATGACTGATAACAACACCTCCATAATTATGTTTGACACTCGATTATGGGCCATCACCTTTTCAGTGATGATTGGTCCGTTTGAAAACTCTTTGGGCCATTCCTCCAAGATGATGTCAGATGCCATTTTCTGTTTAAGCCAGAGCAGGTTTTCTGATATTTTACAAGCGCATTGGATTGAAGTGTGAGCATGGAGCCACTGAACACCTGATGCAGAGCTTTTGAACAACAGATATAGGGGCATGTTTACTAAACTGCGGTAATGCCATTCGCGTTAGGATCTGCGTTAGAGACAGAAATGGCCAAATAAGGACATGGGCAGTACAGCATTGCAGATAACGCGCGTTACAAGGTGCCATGTAGAGCGCCACGCAAGGAGCCCTGTACGGCACCCATAAGGCGTTTGATAAGGTGTATAGTAATGTGTCAAGAGCTGTAGCACAATGGTTAATGCACTGACTGATGGTGTAGAAGTTGTGAGTTCAATCCCCCTGTGGCTCTAATGAGTAAAGCTGGCTGAGACATCACCTTTTACTTAAATCAGTGCTGTCTGAAGCATTCTGGTTGTTAACCTTAATTAGTGCTGCCAGCAAACACACCCTCACAGGGCCGTAACCTAAGGTGCCGCATAAGGCACTCCAGACGGCACATTATAAAGTGCACTGTCCGCTAAGGCACCCAATAATGTCCGCTATGGGGCATCCTATAGGGCGCCTCAGGGCACCTTATAGGGCGCCTGATGAGGCACCGTAAGGAGACAGCACTGTGAGGGTGTTGTTGCTAGCAGCACCAATTTAAATTAAAAAAAGACAATACCTCAGACAGCCCCACCAAATAACCCCACTGTGGGAACAAACCCATGACCTCAGGCTCCACAGGCAGGGAAGTAGCTAGTGGGCTACATCGCTAGTGCTACTAACAAATCCCTCAACATCTTCAAGATCAGAAGTATTATCTTCTCGTACAAACTGATCCGACTCCAGTTCTTCAGGCGGAGATCCGTGAGATAACATCGACAGCTCTGATGAATGGCTGGATAACCTCCCAGGAACACCAGTTCCTTAATCCTTTAAATCCAATTACTCCGATTATTTATATGGTGCCCAAAATTCATAAAGACCTGTCCAACCCCCCGGGTCGTCCAATAGTCTCGTGCCGGGGATCGCTTTTGGAGCCATCATCGCAATTTTGTGATCTGTTTTTTCGACCTTTACTACCAACCATTGCTTCATACATTAAGGACTCTTTCCATTTTCTGTCTATTTTGCAGAGCTTACCTGGGGATAAGCAGGATTGGTATATGGTCACGATGGACATTAAGGCACTCTACACAAACATCGAGCAGGAAGCCGCTCTCCAGATGGCTGAACGGATCCCGTTTGTGTTACCTTCTCGGTTACCAAAATCCTTTGTGCTGCATTTATTACGTTTGGTATTGACTAAGAATTTTTTTATGTTTGATGACCGTTATTTTCAACAGGTCCATGGCATAGCCATGGGAGCAACAGTGGCTCCATCTATTGCTACCTTTTTCATGGCGCAGTTTGAAACTAATTTTGTTTATTCGTCTCCATGGTTTCAGCAGATACGAATGTGGACGAGATTTCTCGACGATATTTTCTTTTTCTGGATCAGCACACTGGATTCCTTAGAAGAGTTTTTTGTTTGGATTAACTCTTTATCGGCAGATCTTCAGTTTACCCCTGTGGTTAATAAGAAAGAAATGGATTTTTTGGACATCCGTTTGATCAAGGAAGGGTCTTCAATTAGATCTACTCTGTATCGGAAGAGTGTTCAGTGAAACTCACTTCTCCACTACCAGAGTTTCCATCCTGGCCCCCTGAGACGGGGTTTACTTATAGGCCAGTTTATTCGGCTGCGTCAGTTATGTTCCACTTTGGAGGATTTTAAGATACAGGCTGTCCATTTGAAACAACGATTGTTGGATCGGGGTTACCCCCGGTTTATCATTAACCGTGCTTATCGTCGCGCTCGGTTTAATTATACTCAGTGGTGGGATGCCTCGACATTGACATCAGTGGCTTCCTTGTCTGAATCTGACTCTCCTTTTATAGGAGTCCTACCATATATGCCTGGCACGTCTGATGTTATGAAGATTATAAAATCTCACTGGCCAGTTTTATCGATTCATTCGGTTTTCCAGAAGCCATTGAGGATTGGGCTTCAACGAGGTCGTAACATTGCTGACTGGATAGTACATCATGGTAATCAATTCCAGCCAATGGGCGGTTCCCCTGTTGGGCATTTTGGTTGCCAGCGGTGCGATTTTTGTGTTTCAACGCTGGACGGGACCTCTTGGAATCATCCGTTGTCTCACCGATGTTATCATAACAAATTTGCTACAACTTGCTTGACATCTTTTGTAGTTTATATTATTGTTTGCCCATGTTCTCTGGTTTATGTGGGGAAGACGTCCCGGAATATGAAGAAACGACTTCAGGAGCATCGCTCTCAAATCACCAGAGGGGTCGTCACGGCCCCACTTGTACCTCATTGTCAGGAGAAAAAACACTGTTTTCAAGATTTAAGATGGCGAGTTATTGACCATATTCCCCCTCATGTTAGGGGAGGTGATCGACATTCTCGATTGAGTCTTTGTGAACAATATTGGATTTACACATTGAACACTGTTATTCCTCAGGGCTTAAACTCTAACATTGAATGGTGGTCAATCATTTGAATCATTATCTGAATATGTCCTAAGCCTATTGGTTACCAACTGGTCAGGTGATTACTGCCCGCATTTACAAGGCAGTGTTGGAAGAAAGTACTTTCAGAGCGATAGAGTTTGAAGAAGAGCCGGGAACCACGGAGGCTCGAAACGCTACAACGTTGGGTTGCTTATCCTGCTCTGGTTGAAGCTGTACATAGGGAACTAGCTTGGATTGACTCCCGGATTTTTCCAACACCGACTAATGTAGTCGGGATTCATCCCATCAAGCATAGCTGGCTGTGAGGAAGTATGCCTATGCAATAGATAAGGTTTTGTCGGTTTATGCTACCGGGCGCCATTTATCTTCGGATATAATCTCAAGCTAAGTACTCTTCTTTTCAACTCATTAACGGCTGGTTGGTATTGAGGGTGTTGGTCCCTCGATCCTTTACTAGGGGTAAATCCCTAATTTTATTTTAAGATAAAAACGGAGCAATATGCTACGAGAAGGGGAGGTTTTTCTTCCTTCCTTCTAGGCGTGCGTTCCAACAAACATTTGGTGAATTGTTAGGTTCCTCACTTTCGTTTTGTGGTTTAATTGTGGGGGAAACTATTAGGTTAGTGGAATTAGTTACTAACAAATCCCTGGCTGGCTAATGAAGGACGTCAGGTCACCACACAAACTGTCGGCTGTGGTGGCCAGGATTTGGGGTAACCCACCCATACCCATGGTGCACTGCTAAGGTTGCCAACTGTCTCCAGATGCGCCCAACAGGCTTGATCCAGTCCTGTGTTTACCCCATTGCATGCAGGGACTTGTAGTCTTGCTTTTCTGATTGAGTGCAATGGAGAAATCAGAACTACATGTCCCTGTATGCAATGGAATAAACCCAGGACTGGATCAAGACTGTCAGGCGCATCTGGAGCCAGTTGGCAACCCTATGCACTGCACATGCAGATCAGCAGTCTACAGATGATCACAAGATGCGGAATGAACCCCCCAGCACCTCGGCCTGGTAGGGGGTACCGACTGTGTGTGTTACTGGCACAGAGCAGCTACAGACCATCACAGTGTGTGGGTCCTGTGCTCACCCTTAGGGTGAGGTGGGGTGCCCAGCACCATTTCCACAGCACCTGGCGTTGCTGAGATAGGCTGTGCTGCAGGTTTCCATCAGTGGCAGTGTGTGATAGGTGGTCTGTACAGACACCCCTAGGATATGTTTGTGTCTATCTGTATTTCACATCTAACCCTTGTGGACTATGATTTATTTATTTATTTATTTTATTTACATTTTCTTATATACCGTGCTATTCTGCATCAGTGCGGTTTACATTGAACAAACTGAAATTACATTGAACAGGGCATTATAACTTGGAGATAACTATTTTACAGAGAACATGGGCTATGGAGGGTTAAGTGGCTTGCCCAAGACCACAAGGAGCACCTGTGGGACTAGAAACTCCGACCTTCCGGCCTGAAGTACCTTGCCCCAACCACTAGGCCACTCCTCCACTCCCAAGATAGTGCATACCCTGTGTGGGTGCCATGGTCACATGATTTAGGTGAAGGGGGTGTTTGGACCCATCAAGCAGATACGTCAGTGATTAAGCCCCAGATAACAGAACCCATATACATCACTTATAGGAACACTTTAAAGCACTATGGGGGAACCCAGCCATGCCGTGGTCACTGCACAGTCAGGGTGAGAGTGACCTCCCAGCAGGACATGCTGTGGCCACCCTGTCCGTGCAGGTTGTGGCCGGGCACGACAATGTCCCAGCCATTGCCCTATGCTCTGTACAGATGAATCTGGGCCAGGCCACCCTATCCAGGCTTTTCCCATGGTACCTTGCTTCTCATTATGCACATTGGCAGGCCAATACAGGCAACAGTGCTAGCAGTGTGGGCTGTGGAGGGTGTTTGCAGCCACCGCACACTGGATAGACAGACACATACTCCCCACACCTATGCCAGAATTGTGCAACTATAGGGGTGCTTGGCATCCCTGGCCACCGCACCAGTCCTGAGCACAGTGCAGGCATGGCTATGGTACACAATACTGTTGGGGTCACTCCTCAGGGTGGTAAACACTGTCAGACACACTACCTGTAGCACACATCACAGACATCAGAGGGGGTGCTATGATGCAGCTCACTCAGAAATTTGTACTTAACCAGTCCAAAATGTCACACAAAAGTCCACATTATGCTGTTTCGGTGTAAGGATCCAGATGCACCCTGGAGATGTGATGCCACTGCTGAGATTCTTCCATCTGGAAAGCCAAGGGGTTAACCCTTGTCACTCAGTAAGGGCTTATCCTGTAGAGCAGAGGTGTCCAAACCTGTCCTGGAGGGCCACAATCCTGCCAGGTTTTGGGATAGCCCTAATGAATATGCATGAGATATATATGCATTAGAGATATCCTGCCAACCTGACTGGTTTGTGGCCCTCCAGGACTGGATTTGGAGACCCCTGCTTTACACCTCTGTCATTTAAGATGGTGAGTGGGCAAGGTACAGATGTCCTAGACATCAAAAGGGTAGCTAGAATGTGTCACATTCATCCTCGATTCTCACCACCACCAAAAAGATGTCTAATGAACAATATTTTGGTGGTGGTGAGAAGTGAGGAGGAATGTGACAAATTCTATCTAACCTTTTTGATGTCTTGGACATCTGCACCTTGCCCACTCACAATCTTAAATGACAGAGGTGTAAGGCAGGGGTCTCCAAATCCAGTCCTGGAGGGCCACAAACCAATCAGGTTGGCAGGCTATTTCTAATGCATATATATCTCATGCATATTCATTAGGGCTATCCCAAAACCTGGCAGGATTGTGGCCCTCCAGGACAGGTTTGGACACCTCTGCTGTAGAGGATACTTTGAACACCCAAAACGTTGTGCATTTCACGTTCGCGACTGCTACTAGGGGGTCACTCACAAGCCCTACCTTAAAGCACAAACTAAGCTACATGAAAAATCTGAGACACACCCTGGCCAGGAAAGGGTTCTTCTCATACCCTTATGACAACATCCTTCATACCCACACTCAGCACTAAGGAGGCAGATTTCCCGGTCAGGGCGAAGGGTCAGCCGGACTGTGGGCTAGACAGTTCCCAAGCCGACATCTTGCTCCATCCAGAAGGGGAACTACTCAGGGAGGATATATCACTTCCCAATAAAAGAAACATCACAGAGAGGACCTACACGTCCCAATAACAGCTCACCTTATGCAGGACAACACACCTCAGGGTGAGCACAGTACCCGCACAATGTGATGGTCTGTAGCTACTCTGTGCCAGTAACACACACGGTCAGTACCCCCCTGCCAGGCTGAGGTGCTGTGGGGGTGCACACGGTCAGTTCCCCCTACCAGGCCGAGGTGCTGTGGGGGTGCATACCCCATCTTGTGATCATCTGTAGACTGCTTATTTGCATGGGTACGGGTGGGTTAATCCTATCCTGGTAACCACAGCAGACAGTTTGTGTGGTGACCTGAAGTCCTTCTGTAGCCAGCCAGGGGTTTGTTAGTAGCCATATTTCTGTAGCCCACTGGTTACTTTACTGCCTGTGAAGCCAGAGGTCATGGGTTTGATCCCACAGTGGGGGTTTTTTGATAGGGCTGTCTGAGACAATTTTTTTTAAAATTTAAATTAGTGCTGCCAGCAAAAACACCCTCACGGTGCTGTAGCCTTAAAGTGCCTCATAAGGTGCCCTCTAAAGCACTCTATAAGGCACCCTATAAAGTGCCCTATAAGGTGCCTTATAAGGCACCCTATAGGGAACATTATGAGGTGCCTTGGCAGACAGTGCACTTTATAATGTGCCCTCTGGAGTGCCTTATAGGGCCGCCTTATAAGGCACCTTAGGTTACGGCACTGTGAGGGTGTGTTTGCTGGCAGCACTAATTTAAATTAAAAAAGAAAATGCCTCTTATAGCACTGATTTAAAGTAAAGGGTAATGCCTCAGACAGCCTTACTCATCAAGCCCACTGGGGGACTGAACTCATGACCCCTGTTTCATCAGTTAATGTATTAACCATTGTGCTTCACCTCTATTGCTGTGTTTGTAGGTCAGCGCAGATAATTAGGGCTAACGCGCATTAACGTGCCATGGCTCCCTCTATCGCATGAAAAGTACCTTATCACACGATAACCATAAATGCTACCTTAAGACCAGAACGCCCACTACCTTATATGGCATCCTGCACACTAACGCCGGCTGCATTTTAAGACTGCTTAGTAAACATACCCCTTAGGGTGCAGGGAGCCTGTCCCCTCCCACTCTCCACCCATTGACCCTCTCTCTCCACCCCTGGGGAGCCTTCCTCCGCCCTCCAGGAGCCTTTCTCCGCCTTCAGCGCTCGTTTGCACCGCTGCGCGCGTTAACGTGCGATAAAGCGCCTTATCGCCCGGTAAAACACCATTATCGCGCGTTAAGGCGCCTTATCGTGCGATAACGTGACAGCAGTGCAAATAGCACCCTTTAGTAAACATACCCCTAAGTAGCCACTTCTCCGTGACCTCTTATAAAACACTGACTAGTGTAAAAGTGCATGCGTTGTTTGCATCAAACGTATTTTCACTGTGGGCATGCACATTCATGAAGTTTGGGTGGAGCAAAGGCAGAGCATGCAAGTATATCGCTAATTATAGAATACAATAATTTATGCATGTTCTTGCAAAAAGTAGGCACAATCATTTATCCCAGTTCTAGGGCATTCTCTGCCACTTAAACATGTAATTGGCTTTATAAGATAAGCATAAAATAAAATGCACATTAACCAGGTGCCCCTTCAGTGGGTGGATGCATGTGGATGCCATCCTGTTGTTGTTGTTAATTGCCATTGAGTTGGTGTCAACTCATGGCGACCCTCTGGATAGTTGTCCTACACTGTGTTCGGTCTTCAGTCAGGCGGCTCATTGTTTGCAGAGTGGCACCCATAGCTGCTGTTATTGTATTGATCCTTCTAATTTCTGGCCTTCCTCTTTTGCATTGACCTTCTACCTTGCCAAGCATGATGTCTTTCTCTAATGATCTCTCTCTTCGCATGATGTGTCCAAAGTATGAATGTTGAAGTCTTGTCATCTGAGCTGCTAAATAAAACTTAGGTTTGATCTCCTGTAGTATTTATTTATTTATTTAACATTTTTTATATACCGCACTATTCATCATCAGTGCGGTTTACATTGAACAACAAATACCTGCCAATACATGACTGATCTAGGTTTACATATAACAGGGAAGATAAACTGGGTGTGAACTGGGGATAACTATCTACATAATTATACATAATTATATATACATTGAATAGGTTACATCAAGATTCGATATTTGACAGTACTGTCTGGTTTGTTCTTAGGGCAGTCCATAGTATACACAGTATTCAAGAGCCTGGTTTATTTCTTAGAGATATACTTTTATTAGTGTGCATTCGGTTTATTAGTGGTCCTTAAGATGTTTAGTATGTGGTAAATTAATTTCATGTGTGCTAATCTACATATTAACATGAGTTGTCAATTAGTGAGCATTAATATATTCCGAGCGCTAAAACATTTTTATTAATACGAATGCATGAAACAAACCAAAAAAAGTCTGAAAACTGGGGAAAAAAGCCCAAGCACGCCCCCAAAAATCTAAAATTTATGCTCTGTGCACATCCCTATGATTTATTCTTAGGGGAGGTGAATTTCAGGCCTTCTTCCTCATGGAATTCTCCTCCCATGCTTCAGGAATTCTCTTTTCTTGTGTTCTTAGTATAGATCCTTGTTTCCAAAAGCCTTCCCGATAGTTGCCTAGCAAATCGAATTTTCAACTGCTCTGTGTGCACGTTTAGGCTTATTCTCATAAATAGGTCAGCATAATAAACTGTGGTGGACTTAGTACAGTGGTTTATTTTGTTTTTGGCCACATTTCTATGCTAAAATTACTTCTGATAAAAAAAGGGTTTTAACCCATTAAAATCTGCACTAAGCTGGAGTTAAAATACAGAACTAAGTTTAGTTTTATTTATTTAGCAGCTTTTCTATACTGCTGTATCTGCAAGTCACAGCGGTCTACATGGAACAAATTAAACAAGACATTGCATAGACCATAGGTAACAGTAAATAAAACTTTCTATGCTAATGGCTGCCAATAAACTGCATGTGGAATTTACTCCATGGTGCGTGTAGCAAGCAGCACAGAATTTTAATGCACTTCTTCCTCTCACTTTTGCGCTGAATCTTTACTTCAGCTCTGAAGGTGAAGTAAACTTTTAACACCAAAGCGTTACTTGTCCTTCAATGGGGCAAATGAGGTCAGATCCAGAAATGTACCTGCCATTTCTAGTGTTGTTCTGAAAGGAGACAGTTTTACTGTTAAAGATGTGAGAGTATTTTATAACAGGCTGCTTACGTGTAAAAGCCATGTAGGCACCTATATTTAACCTATTTTATAAAGGCACATAGGCAGATGTACCATGTCAATACTGGCTTAATTTAAGGAAACGTTTGGATCTCTCCGAGGTATTTAAGAATAATATAAATCTTATAACAATTCATGGGCATGCTATTTTATTTATTTATATTCTCTTATATACTGTGCTATTCTGCATCAGTGTGGTTTACATTGAACAAACTGAAATTACATTGAACAGGGTGTTATAACTTGGGGATAACTATTTTACAGGGAACATGGGCTATGGAGGGTTAAGTGGCTTGCCCAAGACCACAAGGAGCACCTGTGGGACTAGAAACCCCAGTCCTTCTGGCCCAAGGTTGCTGTCCTCTAGTGGGATTTGAACCCCTGACCTTCTGGCTTGAAGTACCTTGCCCCAACCACTAGGCCACTCCTCCACTCCTATAAGCTAGTTATTCGTTTCCTGATTGTATTATGGAGCTTTTTTACTAAAATGCACTATGCAGTTAATGCATGAGTTAGCATACATTAACTTTCACTAAATCCAAGTCAGCCTCTTCCATTAAAGCCTCAATATCTGGGATCTAATTTCTCATGTTATGGGCATTTATACACATTGCTTGCCAGATGTTGCCCCCTTTACCCATTTCTACAGAGGTATTTGATGTTTCATTTATCTGGGGGCTTTCTTCACATGGTAACAGAACCCACACACGATAGGGCTATACTGGACTTAGTGCTTACAAATCGGGAAAGTGTTCCTGATGTTACAATGGGAGATCATCTCGCATCCAGTGATCATCACATGATATGGTTTAGTATTAGGACTAGGGCTGATAAAAATCCATTCAAAAGCGAGGGTCTTAGGGGTATGTTTACTAAACTCCGTTGCTGTGTGGGTCCCTGTTAGTGTGCGTGTGCCATATAAGGAGTGGGCGGTTCAGGCAGAAAAAAGAAAAGACCCCGACCGTACATGTGTGCGTCGCGCTAATGTGCGGGGCCCACATTAGCGCGTGGGAAGGCTAAGTGGGGCGATGCTGCATAGCCAAACAACAGAGCCGTAGTACAACGGTGAAGACACTGACCTATGGTGCAGGGACCATGGGTTTAAACCCCCATTGTGCTCAATGAAAAAGACCAGCTGAGGAATCAACTTTTATGGGCAAAAGTGGTGTAGGAGGCATATTGATTATGGGCAGCAGAAGGCGGCGCACTCTTTTTTTATACGGCATGAGGCGGCGCACTGTTCATTGTGGGCGGCAGATGGCGGCACGCTGTTAATTTTGTGCGCCACAAGACGGCGCGCTGATGGCTACAAGGCTGCGCGCTGCTGCACAAACACGGGACCAGAGCCACAGCACAATGGTGAAGAAACTGAGCAATGGTGCAGGGACCAGGGGTTCAATCCCTCACAATGGCCAGTGAAAAAAGCTAGCTGAGGCAGTATGTTATATGTTGTGGAGTGCTGTAGGAGGCTTTTTAATTTTATTTTGTGATAACTACTAGCAAACGCACTCTCACAGCATATTAATATAAGGCGGCCCATAAGGCACATGTTACAGGGCACCGTCCGCCAAGGCACCCTAGAATGTCCCCTATAGGGCAGCATGTATGTTGCGACACAGGATAATGTATAGTGCACCCTATATGGCTGGCAACCATAACGTGCCCTATAGGGCGCCCCATAAAGCACCCTCAGAGGCACCTTATGGGTACAGTACGCTGAGGGTGTTATTGCTGGCAGCAACATATGTACAGTAAATTAAAATAACTCTTTGGACACCCCTATCACAGAGCCCCCATGTGGGTTTAAACCCATGACATCTGGCTGCACAGGCAGTGACATAACCATTGGGCTACAGCTCTATAGCTGTAAGCAGCCCCTGGCTGGCTGCAGATAGCCTGTATGTCACCTCACTGACAGTCTGCTGTTGTGAACCACCCGTACCCATGATGCACTGCACATGCAAATCAGCTGTCCACGATTGAACACAGGATGGGAAAGCTCCCCGGGAGCTCCTAAAGCTCCCCGGCCTGGTAGGGGGAAGTGTCCGTGTGCACCCACACAGCACCTCGGCCTGGTAGGGTGTCCTGAGTGGGTGGACAAATGGCAAAGAGTAGCTAAACACCATCACATTGTGCGGTTACTGTGCTCACCCTGAGTGTGAGATGTTGCGCCCAGGACCAGGTCCACAACACCAGCTATGACAGAGCTCCAAAGCAGCAATAACCTGTGGAATAGGTAGGCGCTGCTGCTGCATGAACATTTTGGAGATCTCTGTCTGGCTCAGTTAGTGGGACCGTGCCTGCCCCCCCCCTGGACCCCAGGTGGATAAAACAGGGCTTACCCTCAACAGATCCCCACCCTCCCCTGATGCCAGTACAGTGGACCATCAACACCAGTCCTGCTAGGGAACAGACACCCTACAGGGCAGTCCAAGCAGCTCCACACACACATCCATAACACAATATCAGACAGACATTAGGCCCAGATATTCACAGATGCACCCCACCACCATCTGATATTCACCTGCAGCAAGCCATCAGCCACTACACCCTGCAAGGCACTCCATTACAACACATACCAGCTATGAACAGTCTGCTGGCTAGTCCTGATGGACATGCATGCACCCACAACTGGGGTGGCAGCACACACAGAGGCAGATAAGTCCATGAAGAAGCCCCCACAGAACACCCATACATATCACATGGAAGAATCACAATATAGCGCTATGGGGGTGCCTAGCCATGCTGCCGTCACTGCACACTCAGGGTGAGAGTGATCTCCCAGCAGCACATACAGAGGTCACCCTGTCTGTGACAGGGTGACCGGGCACTACCATGCCCCTGCCAGTGCCCTATGCCCTGTGCAGCTGCATCCTGGTCAGTCCACTCTGTCTGAGATATACCCATGGTCCCTTGCTACTCATTATGCACATTGGCAGGCCAATACTGGCAACAGTGTTGGCAGTATGGGCTGTGGAAGGGGCTTGCAGCCAACACCCACTGTATAGACCAGGGGTGGGCACCTCCGGTCCTGGAGGGCCGCAGACCAGTCAGGTTTTCGGGATATCCCTAATGAACATGCATGAGATATATATGCATTAGAGATATCCTGCCAACCTGACTGGTTTGTGGCCCTCCAGGGCTGGATTTGGAGACCCCTGCCTTATACCTCTGTCATTTAAGATCATGAGTGGGCAAGGTACAGATGTCCTAGACATCGAAAGGGTTTATAGAATGTGTCACAGTCCTCCTCGATTCTCACCACCACCAAAAAGTTGTCTAATAGACAATTTTTTGGTGGTGGTGAGAAGTAAGGAGGACTGTAACAAATTCTATCTAACCTTTTTGATGTCTTGGACATCTGCACCTTGTCCACTCACAATCTTAAATGACAGAGTTGTAAGGCAGGGGTCTCCAGATCCAGCCCTGGAGGGCCACAAACCAGTCAGGTTGGCAGGATATCTCTAATGCATATATATCTCATGCATATTCATTAGAGATATCCCGAAAACCTGACTGGTCTGCGGCCCTCCAGGACCAGGTTTGCCCACCCCTGGTATAGACAGACACACAATTCCACACCTATGCCATCATGGTGCTACTATTGAGGAGGTAATTAGCCTTGCCCACCAAACCAGTGCTGGGCACGGCAAGGTATGGATATACTACGCAGTACTGCTGGGGGTCACTCCCCAGGGTGGTAAACACCGTCAGAGGCAAGGGCTGGAGCACGCACCGCAAACACCGAACAGATTGTTCGGATGGGGTCAACTAGCCGTATGTGCGTAACGTATGGATATCTATCTGCCAGTACTCCTAGCAAGCGTCTCAGAGCTGTGTACCGTATACCTCAGGTGTAGGGTGACATTGCTAAGGTATGCAGGTGCTAGTATTGGGAGATGCACGCAGAGTCTAATGTTCTGCCTCTCCAGAAGACATTGGCCAATGGGGCCTGTGTGTGTGTGTGTGTGGGTGTGTCTGGCCCTATTGGCTGCTGCTTTACGGCAGAGATTCCCAACTCCAGTCCAGGTTTCCATCACACTGTTTGGGTTTTCCTGCTGTTCCTCATGAATATGCATGAGCTACATCTACATGCCATGGGGGTGGTGCATAGATATACAGCACAGGCATTTGTATGAGTGGCAGCATGGAACCTGACTGGTGTGTGGCCCACCAGGACTGCATTTGGGAGATTGTGCTCTAGGTACTGCCCCTGTACATGGTGTCTGTGCTCAGTGGGGTAAAAGATAGACATAGTACCATTGCATATGTCCTCGCCACGAAAGGTTTGTCCTTACTATCACTGTGTAGTTGTGGGAAAGGTATGTGGGCAGGATTGGCGGTAGCCCCAGCTGGGCTTTGAGCCTGTGACCTTCTGTTCTTGCATGCACTGTCTGTGTGCACTGCACCACTGTGTAGCCACAGATTGGCTGGATTCCCTGGAATGTCCATGCCTGTGGATCCAGCAGGGCCTGTCTGTTGCAGTGGACTGTGCCAACCTGCACATGGCTAGGCCTCTGTCTTCTGTGGCTAGCAGCCACTGCCCCCTGCACCACATGTACTCGTCCGCCAACATGCTGGCATGAGCTTCTCTCAGAAAAAGAAGATGACCTGATTGCAATGTGGCAGTACGGGACTGCATTTGGGGGACTTGGCTGTAGGTAATGCCCATTGTTGTGCGGTGTTGGGTAAAATATGGGTGTTTCCCCCATGCTTATGTTCCCTGCAATACAGGGGTGTCTGCGCTATCTTTTTTTTAGTGGTGGGTAAATTATAGGGACTGGGCTGGCAAGTGCCCCAGCTGGGATTTGAACCTCTGGCCCTCTAGTCTTAGAGGTAATGGCTCTGTCCGCTGCACCACACTATGGCCACAGAGACAGTGCAGCCCCTGGAGGTAGTAAACCTGGCAGGATGGAGTCACAAACCCTGCTGTACGCATTTTTACTGTGGGCACATGCACCCTGTCTGGTGACAACCGTGCACATAAACCCCGGAAATGACCACGGCAAATGGGGGACACAATATCACCATGCTGGGCAACAGTGATATTAATGGGCAACCATAGAAGACACTCCCAGGAAAGCTCCAACAAAAAGGAAATGTTTTTGGAAGAGTCTCCACTCCGTACACCTTTCCAAAAAACATTTATTTTTGCAGGCGCTTTCCTCGGTTTGTTTGTTTGTTTTGCCCATTACTATAACTGTTCCCCAGCTGACTTCCTATTTTTACAATTTTTGTTGTGGTCCTTTTCTATTTTTATTTCTACTTTTGGGCTGTGCACATGTATCACACTGCTCACGTTTTTCAGGTTTCCCCGGTTTTGCTGTACATTGCTGACGTAAATGGTTTCTCTTCCCTTTAAATGCATTCTACCGCGAGTGATTCACTCGCGCTATTTTTTTTTTGGAAATTCAACACCGATAATGTGCGGGGCGCCTCTCCCCTCCCCTTCCCCGCCCATTAACCCCTTCTCTCCGCCCCTCCGGGGCCTTCCTTCGCCCTCCGTTAGCCTTTCCACGCCTCTATCGGACATTTGCGGGCCCGTACTTGTGCGGCACCCGTTACTGTGACGCGCAAGTGTGCGGGGCTTCATCGCACGTTTGCGGGGCATTTAAGAGCACTTAAGTACTGCTTTTAGTGCGCTATTTTGCGGCGCGCAAATTAGCGCTTTTTAGTAAACATGCCCCTTAGACTTTAAGAAAACTAACATTGCCAAAATGGGATGTAGAAAAACAGTGGGCAAAACGATAATGAAGGACTTTAGAAAGCAATTAAAAACATTCCTTTTCTTGATCATTTCAATGAACTCACCTAACATCATATTAACTAGACATCTACTATACTCTGTCGTAAGTAGTTTTCATTTGTATATATGTTATGCTGCAAAGCACCCCCTGCATGACACCCCATCCTGAGTTCCATATTAAGTTCTCTGTACATGTGTGAATATAAGTTCTATGTAAAAGTGTGAGTTATAATGTAAACCACTTTGATTCCACGATAAGGCGGTATATAAAAATTGTTAAAGAAATAAAATAAATACATATTTTAAGAGCAACAAACCTTTTTGTTAGAAAGGTAAATTAAATGTAAAAGGGAAAGGAGGCCGCTGTGGTTCTCAGAAGAAGTAGCTGAAAGGGTGAAGAAAAAGAGGAAGGTCTTCATGAAATACAAGATATCACAGAAAGAGGAAGACAGGCATCTTTATTTGGAAAAACTCAGAGAAGCTACCAAAGTAGTCAGGAAAGCAAAGATACAAAAAGAACAAGAAATAGCCAATACAATAAAATGCGGGGATAAGACATTTTTCATATACATTATTGAGAAGAGGAAGGGCAAAAGTAGTATTGCCATACTCAAGGTTGAAGGGAGAAATATGTAGAAACTCATAAGGAAAAAGCAGATTTGCTTAACAAATATTTCTGTTCTGTGTTCAGAGATCAAACATCACGAGCAGGACCTCAGAAAACACCCACATATAGGAACAGAAGTGACGGAGAATTCAACCAGTTTTCAGAAAATTGTGTTCTTGAGGAACTAGCTAAACCAAAAGTAGACAAAGTAATGGGTCCATATGGGATAGATCCAAGAATGCTGAGGGAACTTGGGGATGTTCTAGTTGCTCCACTGTCTGACCTTTTCAATGCCTCTTTGGAGTCAGGAGTGGTGCCAGGGGACTGGAGAAAGGCACATGTGCTCCCTTTACACAAAAGCGGACATAAGGATGACATTGAGAACTACAGGTGGGCTAGTTTAACCTTTGTGGTTAGTAAAGTATTGGAAAAACTACTAAAAGAGAGAATAGTGAGGTTTCTGGAATCCAATGGATTGCAGGATCCAAGGCAGCATGGATTCACCAGAGGCAGGTTTTGTCAGCCAAATCTGATTGATTTCTTTGAGTGTGTGACCAGGGAGTTGGACCGAGGGAGAGCCCTAGATGTGGTATACTTAGATTTCAGTAAAGCCTTTGACAACATTGCACACAGGCAACTTATAAACAAACTGAGCACCCTAGGGATGGACTCTAAAGTTACTGATTGGGTTAGAATGGTCTAGAATCTAGCAGCTGAAATGTAATGCTAAAAAATGAAAAGTCATGCATTTGGGTTGCAAAAATCCAAAGGAGCAATATAGTGTAGGGGGTGAGATACTTCTGTCCATGAAAGAAGAGCAGGACCTGGGTGCAAATGTGTCTGATGATCTTAAAGTAGCTAAACAAATAGAAAAGGCGATAGCGAAAGCCAGAAGCATGTTTGGGTGTATAGGGAGAGGAATGCCCAGCAGAAAAAAGGAGGTGATCATACCAATATAAAATTCTCTGGTGCGACCTTGTTTGGAGTATAGTGGCAATTATGGAGATCGCACCTTCAAAAGGATACAAGCAGGTTGGAGTCGGTATAGAGGGTGGCTACTAAAATGGTTAGTGGTCTTCATTATGAAGCATATGAGAACAGACTTAGGGGGATGTTTACTAAAGTGCGTTAAACGTGACTAACGTGCGTTATACGACGTTAATGACCGTAAGTGCCGTATAACGCACGTACCGACGCGCTAACGACCGTTAACGTCATACTACGCGCGTTAACCGTAGTTAACGATCGTAAACCTCCGCGGCGCGTTAAAACAGCGCAGAAGGTGGAGAGTGGGCGGAGAGAAGGGGTCAATGGCTGGAGAGTGGGCGGGGAGAGGCTCCCCTCATACTAACGCGCTGTATTTCAGAGCTCAATTCCAACGCGAATGAAAACCTGTCGTTAAAGGCATTTAAAGGGAAGAGAAACCATTTCCGTCAGCAATGTACAGAAAAACCGGGGAAACCCACAAAACGTGAGCAGTGTGATACATGTGCACAGAACAAAATTTCACATAAAACGTTAAAAATGACCACAAGAAACATTTTAAAAAGCAGAATTCAGCTGGGCAACAGTGATAGCAATGGGCAACAAGGAACAACACTCCCTGGAAAGCACCAAATAAAAGGAAATGATGTGTGGAAGGTCTACGCTCCGCAGACCCTTTCAAAGAGCATTACATTGTAATGGAGCTGTCCTGGGCGTGTGGTGTAATGTTTCCCAATGATATCATTGTTGCCCAGCTTGGTTATGGGTGTGTGCCCCTTATGTGAGGTCTTTTCTGAGGTTTATGTGCACCTTTGTCTGCATACAAGGTAAATGAGGCCACAGTAAACCTGTTGCAGAGCAGGGTTTCTGACTCGTCAGGCCGGTTTAACTAACTCCAGGGACTGCACTGTCTCTGTGGCCACAGTGTGGTGCAACAGACACAGCCAGTGCCTGTAAGAACAGAGGGTCACAGGTTCAAATCCCAGCTGGGACTACTGCCAACCCAGTGCCTCATAGTTTTACCCACCACTAAACAGTGATAGTAAAGACACTCCTTTAGTGCAGAGAACATACGCAAGGCCTATATTTTACCACACCAAACACAGACACCAGAAACAGGCACATTACCTAAAGCAGAGTCCCGCAAATGCAGTCCTGGAGGGCCCCACACCATTCTGGTGTCATGCTGCCTCTAATAAAGATGCCTGTGCTGCATAGCTATGCACCACCCCCATGGTATGCAGATGTAGCTCATGCATATTTATGAGGGACAGCATGAAAACCCGAACAGTGTTTGGAACACCAGGACTGGAGTTGGGGAACTGTGCCGTAAAGTAGCAGCCAACAGGGCCACACACACACCCACAGGCCCCATTGGCCAATGCCAGCTGGAGAGGCAAGACATTGGGCCCTGCCTGTATCTGCCAATACTAGCAGTTGCATACCTTAGCAATGCCACCCTACACCTGGGTATATGGTACACAGCTATCAAACGTTTCCTCTGATAACTGGAAGATATCAATTCCTACGTTAAGCACATTTTGCTCATTGAGCTCCACCATAACAATCATTCTGATGTCTGCGGTGTGTGCTGCAGGTCTGGTCTCTGACAGTGTTCACCACCCTGGGGAGTGACCCCCCAACAGTCTTGTGTACCATATCCATGCCTGTATTATGCCCAGGACTGGTGTGGTGGGTATGGCTGCTGACCACCTCTATAGTAGCACAATGCTGGCATAGGTGTGGGGGTGGCTGTCTGTCTATCCAGTGTGTGGTGGCTGCAAACACCTTCAACAGCCCACACTGCCAGCACTGTTGCCAGTATTGGGCTGCCAATGTGCATAATGAGGAGCAAGGTACCATGGGTATAGGCCGGACAGGGTGGCCTGGCCAGGGTGCATCTGCACAGGGCATAGGGCAGTGACAGGCACATTGTAGTGCCCGGCCACCACCTACACAGACAGGGTGACCTCAGTATATCCTGCTGAGAGATCACTCTCACCCTGACTGTGCAGTGACCACAGCATGGCTAGGCACTCCTATAGTGCTATCTAGTATTTCTCTCATGTGATAAATATGGGTTTCCTTTTGGGGCCCAGTCACTGATGTATCTGCTTGCTGTGTATGCTGACATCCCAGTTCTGGGTGCAGGCATCTCCACTGGGCACTAGCAGACTGTTTGCAGCTGGTAGGTGTTGTGATGGAGTGGCTTGCAGGGTGCAGTGGCTGATGGCTTGCACCAGGGGAATATCAGATAGTGGTGGGGTGCAGTATATCATATCCAGGCCTAATGTCTGTCTGCTATTGTGTTATGGCTGTGTGCAGAGCTGCATTGCCTGCCCTGTGGGGTGTCTGTTCCCCAGCAGGACTAGGGTTCATGTTCCCCTCTACTGCCACTGTTGCAGGGGGGGGGTAGACTGTGGATCTTTTGATAGGAGACCCTCAGCCCCTGGGGGAGAGGTGTGGTAGTGCATGGGGGCTACACCTGACTGAAACAGACAGAGATGTCCAAGGTGTTCCTGCAGAAACTACTTATCTCACACAGTAACACTGCTTTGGACCTGCGCCATGGTCTCTTTCAGCCATGGATGGTGCTGTGGACCTAGTGCTGGGCGCCTCACTGCACCCTCAGGGTGAGCACAGTACCCGCACAATGTGACGGTGTGTAGCTACTCTGTGCCAGTACAACACACGGTCGGTACCCCCTATCAGGCCGAGGTGCTGTGGGGGTGCACATGGTCAGTTCCCCCTACCAGGCCGAGGTGCTGTGGGGGTGCATTCCCCATGGTGTGTATCTGTGGACAGCTGATTTGCATGTGCAGTGCATCATGGGTGTGACTGGCCCAATCCAACCCTGTGAAATACCAGCACCTGCTCACAGGCTCTGCTAAACCATAGGCCATCACACGTACATCTGTTAGCATAATGCATAGGTGCAGGACACCCTACAAAGTCTGTAATATAAGATGCCCACACTGGTAAAAACACACGTACCCACGCACGCAGCTATGCACGTACCAATGTACGTGGCTAGGCACACTCCGAGGGTGTTTTTCTGACACCAATACTCAGCATAACGAAAAACATGCCTCCTCTTTCCTTCTGTAATGTACAGGATGATGCCTGAGACAGCCTTTTGCGTTAGGCACATTGGGGGCTCGAACCCATGCTGTCTGTAACAGCGGTCAGTACCGTAACCATTGTGCTACAGCTCTGTTTCAGTGCTTTGTGTCTGTACGTCTTCTTACGATTAATGCGCAGTAACGCGGCACGGCGCCCGGTAACGCTCATTAAATTTTCTAACGCGTGGTAGTGGTAACGATGTACCGCCCATGTCCTTATTTAGGGTTTCTTTCACTACCGCGGCTCCTAACGCGAATTGCACTAACGCAGTTTAGTAAACATACCCCTTAGAGATCTTAATATGTATACTTTAAAGGAAAGACGGGATAGGGGAGATATGATATAGAGATTTAAATACCTCTGTGGCATAAATGCACAGGAGGGGAGCCTCTTTCAATTGAAAGCAAGCTCTGCTACAAGGGGACATAGGATGAGGATGAAAGGGGATAGACTCAGGAGTAATATGTGGAAATATTTCTTTACAGAAAGAGTGGTAGATGCATGGAATAGTCTCCCAGTGGAGATGGTAGAGATGAGGACATTATCTGAATTCAAAAAAGCATAGGACAAACACAGAGGATCTCTAAAGGAAAGAAGGGCACTATTGCTATGGAAGAGCAGACTAGATAAGCCATGTGGACTTTTTCTGCCGTCATATTTCTATGTTTCTAACTGCATATTCGGACTCATGATAACAATTACCACAGGGGTATGACAGTTAACACATGCCAGTTTTTTGCATTGCACATACATGTTGGGCACAGAATGGGCCAGTTAGTGGTGGAGAGTTGAGGTGGTGAGCACATTGCCATTAGCCCGGGGAGACATATCGCACACCGACAATTTTTTGCAGTTAGCACATGTGCATTTATCTTAATAGGTAGAGATAAGTGCACCCACGGTACTCTGCCATGTGTTAGTGTACACATTGCAAGTTAACTGTTGGGAACATGTTGGTCACGCTCTCAACAGGTACTGAAGATTTTTGCACTTTAGTTTTTGTACAAAACATATATTATTGTAAGTGAAAAAACCTAACACACTTCAGTAGAAGAGCGCCTATATTTCTTTGCCTATAGATCATTGGTTCTCAACCCAGTCCTCTGGGACCCCCAGGCCAGTCAGGTTTTTAGGACATCCACAATGAATATGCATGAGATAGATCTGCATGCACTGTTTCCATTGTATGCAAATGTATCTCATGCATATCATTGTGGATATCCTGAAACCTGACTGGCCTGGAGGTCCCAGAGGACTGGGTTAACCACTGCTCTAGATGATTCCAGAGGGGCTGGATCATTCCAGATGCTCCCATCATTTCAGGCAGATGCTACTCATAAAAGGAACAGATAGGAGGCACTGTCCTGGTGATTTAAGACTGACAATGTATAAACAAGTAGTCAAGGTTCTTAAATTGGTATATGCAAATTTATATTTAGTTAGACAAATTATTTATCAGAAGATAATTTAAAGACCATTATTTAGGTGAAGGGTACCTCCCAATTAGATTATTGTAATTTGATGTATTTTGGCCTGGAGAAAAAGTTAAGTTCAATTCTACAGTTGGTATAAAATGTCATTGTCAAAAAAGTTATTGTCAAAGCTAAGCAGTGGGATAGAGTTGCACCATTTTGAAAGATCTGCACTGACTTGCTATAAATCAGAGAGTAAGAATCAAATTGTTAACTTTGACAGATAAAGTTATCTGGGGAGATGTACAAAGTTATTTGAATAAAGGTTTGGAAAATAATATACTGTGGGGTCTGTTTACTAAACAGCACTAGTGGCTTCCGTGCAAAATCGTAGCTGCGGCCCCGCTTTAGTCAATGGGACCGCGGCTCCAATATTGCATGGAAGTTGCTAGCACCGCTTAGTAAACATAACCCACTATGATGTTCTTTAAGATCATAATATGATTTTGGAAAAGAGAGAATTGGACTTATTCATTTTAAAATTAAGATGATTATATGTTACATACTTTGAAAAGAAACCATTCTAAAATCTCACATAAAGGAGGTTTAAGTGAACTTTTGAAGAAGCTGCATTCATATTGAGCTATCTTTATCTAACATCAGTGGAACTGCCCATCATAAATGAAGGGCAAGAAATTTGCCACCCTAGCATATTTCCTCCCACCTGCAACTCAAGTCCGACCCCATCAGTTTCGCTTCCCCAGCCTAACCTCATCACTCTCTTCTCCCTAACCTGACCCCAGAATTCCCCCCTCCCCACTTCCACCCCAGTCCCCTCTTCTCTTAATTTCTACTATTTAACACCAGCATTCTTTTTCACTGCCACCCCAACACTGTCTTCACTGTCTTCTAATGGAAGTAAGCTCTAGATAGGTTGATTGATATTAGGAAGCAATTAATTGTACTCAGAATTTAAGATGAATATTTTTATGCCGTAATTTTTTCCTCAGTTCCTAAGTTGAGTAAATAAAAAAAACCCTCAGAAATGTGTATGTAAATGCCTTGAGAACACTCTTTTTTTTCATTTACACTCTATCATATTAGCATGGTCATTTGTTTGTTTGAAATCACACAAATGCAAACATTGCAGAGAAGCTTTTGTAGTTGGTGAGAAAAAAATTGCGCAATGCATTTAGAAGTGTGAACTTTTCATTTGATAACAGGTTCTGAGTGGTTTTTTGAATAGTTCCCCAAGATCAAGTCAATTTCCTTCTTGTTACAGTCATTATCAATAAAAAGCAATTTGCACAGGATATCTGGTTTCAGCTTTCACCAGCAAGACTTTTACAATTTTCAGGTTTATGAGTGGCTTGCCATACAAGTATTTCTCACTGACTTTATAACCCCTTGGAAAACTAGTTAATTTCCTTCCCAGCCAGTTGATGCCTTGCTGACAGAAAGGTCACTACAGCTTCTGAGGAATTTAATAACCCTGTTACATGAAGAAACAAAAACTGAAATTCCCTTGTTTTTTTTCTCTATTTATGGTATAATGAAATAAAAGCAGGCCATATAGTAGGCGATGATTAATGGATGGCTTGGGACGTGGAACCCAAAGAATTCTCAGTGGAATCTACTTTTGATTTGAAAGCTACTCTATTGTCTTCCTTATTGTGGAGTACAGGCTTTCTAGGTTAAAATGTTTAATACATGATAAACATAATCTTCTGAATCTCCTTCAGTTCAAATAGTATTTCTGTAATATTTGACAATATAAGGAATTATAAAAAAATGTAGCACCTATGCCTGATTGTTCAAGGATACATTTAACAAAGTTATACGACTATAGGAAATTAACAGACTCGGGCTGCATCTATTTCTATTAATTATCTTTCTAATATATTTGTTATTGTTGTATGGTGCTGTAATTATTTATGTGTGTTCTTCGCCTCATAAGATGATCTTGACCAGTGTTGCACGACATAAATAGTTTAAATTACATAACAAAATTAATTTATTTATTTCTTAATTGGAGTCCCCATTTATTTTGGGTGCCATTTTCAAACAGCCCAATTGCTTCAATTAATTGATTAACAAATAATTGTTTCCTAATATCAATCAACCTATCTAGAGCTTACTTCCATTAGAAGACAGTGAAGACAGTGATGGGGAGGCAGTTTATAATTACATGGTTGGCTTAAGCATTTCTGCTTAATTTGAATTTAGATGGGAAACCCACTGGGTACATTGTCTTTCACAATTTAAGTAAAAGTGCATGCTTTAAAATCACCAGAAACCTTTAGACCTGCTCTTTTCAGACATCAGTTGATATTCACGGACTAATTTGCCAGTTACAAGCTGTGTTATTCTTTTTCCAAACATCTGAGTATATAGGAGGATGTATTTGTGGTGAAATATAAATCAAAGTGACTTCTCCTGGGTCCCATGAATCCTCATACTTTTTTAATTTAAGGAATTAGTGCCAAGGGGTTTTAGAGCATTCTAAGATAAAGAACCTTTAGAATTTAAACAGAGAAAACAAAAGGAGCTACATTACAAAATTGGCAGGATATACAAATGGTAATAAAATCTGCCAAGTCATATGGATCCACTCTTGTCCAAGAGGTTTACCTACAGATTTTGCATCCCAAGGGTCTTGTTTACGAAAGCGTAGCAAATGTTTGCACTTACCATGCACTAGGTGCAAAGCCTGCGTGGTAACCGTTGGAAGTGTAGCAAGCATTTGCACTGCAGTTTCTACACAGGGATGCCACTTGCCATACAGTAAATTTATTGACATACAGCATGTCAAGTGCATCTGAGCTTTCTGTTAATACTGTTACTATGATCAGGCTACAGTCCTCTCCCCTCCCAACCAGCATTTTGGTCCCATGCTCACAAAGAGATACCTGATCCCTCAAAGAGGCGCCAGTTCCCCTTGAAGAAGGATGTGTCAGTTGTTCTGGAGCTGATGGACACACATGTGATTGCACCAAGACACCATGCTGTTCATGCAATGAGTGGAGAATCACTAATCCCAGAGGAACTGAATGCAATGCTGAGCTCCCATGGAAGGTCATCCCCCCTTCCTCCAATAGCATGAATAGATGACGACCCAGCAAGGAAACTGTATCCAGACACGGAACGTGAGAAAGCACCAGCAACAGTAAGTCTCTACTGGTTTAGAATAGCAAGCGCAGGAGGTGAAGGATTTGTGGGTAGATAATGTCACCAGAACTAAAGTTGCGAATGTTTCTGGAAGTTCTCTGGAGGACATCACTGTCTAATCAGGTCAGTGTATATTTTGAATCTCTTACTAGAGACCCTATGGCAATGGTATTATCATCTGTTCCTTCGAAGACAAGAAGTATGAGTCATAGGACGATATCATTAGAGAGGAATGATTGTAAGGATGGAAAAGATCTTATGCAATTCAAAGACTCAAATGTCAGGATTTTTTTAAAAGAACAATTACAAACATGATGGGAGGTTAAATCATATGGAGCAATAAGTAAGTCCACTGGGGACGCATATGGCCTTATTGCAAGTTATGAAGGACACTCATATGAAAGGCAGCTTGGTCATTCATAATTTATTTATTTATATTCTGCTTTTCACTGGGTCAAAGCAGTCAATTGGGGGATACATTTAACACGAGGGGATATGACACACATACATTAATACTTACAGGGAACATGGGCAATGGAGGGTTAAGTGGCTTGCCCAAGACCACAAAGAGTGCCTATAGGACTAGAAATCCCAGTCCCTGTGGCCTGAGATTGCTGTCCTCAGGTGGGACTTGAACCCCTGGCCCTCCAGCCTGAAGTACCTTGTCTTAACCACTAGACCACTCCTCCCTCCATAATACAATTGAACTGTTTGAGAATTTGTTGAGGAATAAGAACATAAGGCTCCTTAATTTTCCCCCATCCAGGATTTTGGTCCCTCATGAACCGTGATAGTTGTATTTGAAAGAGACATTAAAATATATACAGTAATATGGAAAATATTGGTGTCTCTACCAGGGCCAGCCCATCCACTAAGTGGGCTAGGTGGATGCCTAGGACAGCAGCCCCTGTGGCAGGCCATGTGCTTCAACACACATTATCTACCGCTTCAGACCCCCTTCTAGAGCAACTTCCTGTCAGAGGGGGGATCAGAAGCCGCAGGCCACGTGTGCCAAAACACATGGCCTGCCGCGGGCACCAAAGCAGTGGCACAAAGCCGCTGTTTTTAAACTGCCACCACTACCAGTCCCCCAAAAAACAGAATTGGTGCCAGTGGTGGCAGCTGTGTGACTCAGCGCAAGGAGGCGTCTCGGCACGGCATGGGGGTACGGAAAAGCTGGGACTCCTGCCTGGGGCAGCAGAAACTCTTAGCCAGTCCTGGTTTCTGCAATTTTCCATCTCCCTCCTGGGACATGGGTGGAAGGTGTAGAGGAAAGTGGGGTGGACACCGTTGTTTTGGCTGATAGCTTGGATATTTCAGCTTTTTTGGAAACATTACAGGAGGATATTTTTTCTAGAACCACTTTGATTGTGACTTTGTTCTCTGTAGTTGATACAAACTTGGCATTTAGAAATTTCTTAAAAAATAAGGATGTTCTCTTTTCTTTTTTTTATGGTCAGAAGGTATATTTATTCCGAGATGGGGCAAGGACCATTTAATGAGGAGGAAATCCTTTCTCCAAATTAGAGATCATATGATGACAGCAGGGAAGACTTTTTTTCTGAAGTTCTCTTGCATGTATTTGATAAGCTACACTGGTTCATTTAGAGGTGGTTCTTCAAGATAAAATTATTTATTTTATTTTTATTTAGTATACCGCTACTTCCAGTGATCAGCAGCAGTTTTTGATTACAGATTGGAAATTGTCAAATCATGACAGGAAATTTTTGAGGTATAAACACATTGATTAGACAGGAAAGCACAGCACACAGAGAACTATTTTACAGGGAACATGGGCTATGGAGGGTTAAGTGGCTTGCCCAAGACCACAAGGAGCACCTGTGGGACTAGAAACCCCAGTCCTTCTGGCCCAAGGTTGCTGTCCTCTAGTGGGATTTGAACCCCTGACCTTCCAGCCCGAAGTACCTTGCCCCAACCACTAGGCTACTCCTCCACTCCATTAAAATTATACCTGTTTAAATGTATTCTGATTGTATGTGACCTGATGGGAGTGGGGGATCTGCAATTCTGCATGTGTGTGTGTGTGTGTGTATGGTTGGATAGATAGATAGAGACAGATACATATACTGTAGATATAGATATCTAAGAATATAAGAAATGCCATACTGGGTTAGATTAGGTCCATTGAGCCCAGTATCCTGTTTACACGAGCACCTGTCAGGTTCCCAAAAGTTAGACAGATTCCATGCTGCTTATCCAAGGTGGTAAACAGCGGATTTTCCCTGTCTACTTTAATAATGGTTTATGGAATTTTCCTCCAGGAACTTGTCCAACCCTCTTTTAAACCCAGCTACACTAACATCTTTTATTATATCTTCCAGCAATGAATTCCAAAGTTTGATTACGCAAAACAAATATTTTCTCTGATTAATCTTAAATGTACTACAGTTGTAGCTTCATTGTATGTCCCCTAGTCTTTCTACTTCTTGAAGGAGTAAACAACCAATCTACATCAATACATTACATCCCACCCATTATTTTAAAGACGTCTATCATATTTCCCCTTGGTTGTCTCTTTCCCAAGCCGAAGAATTATAACCTTTTAAGCATTTCCTCATAGGATTATCCTTCCACCCCATTTATCATTTTGGTCAGTCTTCTCTGAACCTTTTTTTAATTTGTCTATATCCGTTTTTTAGATAAGGTGACCAGAACTGCACATAAAATTAAAGGTGAGGTCGCCCCATGGAGTGATACATAGGCATTATAATTTCCTTGGTTTTATTCTCCATTCCTTTCCTTATGATTCCTAGCATTCCATTTGCTTTCTTTGCGGCCTACACACTAAGCAGAGGGTTTCAAAGTACTATCCACAATGACACCTGGATCCTTTACCTGGGTGGCAATTCCAAGTGTGGAACTTTGCATTGTGCAACTATAATTTGGGTTGTTCTTCCCTAAGGTCCCAATATTAATCTGGGTAGGGCTATGGACCATAGTCACTTAGCTCTGCCTGCCGATCCTTTAAGCCCAGATATTCGCTTCTGCGTTGACGGAAGTGAATATCCGGGTCTGGCCATACTGCCCAGTAGCTGCTAAGGCTAACCGTGCAGCATCGATATTGGATGCTGCACGGTTAGCGCTCGGCACCTATAAGATAGGCAAGGTTTTTCCTCATCTATCTTATAGGCGCCGCCGAGCACTAACTATGCAGCTTCCAATATCGGTGCTGTACGGTTAGCGCCGGTCCCCGCCTCCACTCCACCCCAGAATGTCCCTGGCATGCCCTCAAGCTAGCCGGCTAGCAATGGAGCGCATAGGGGACTTAGTTGAGGATATTTGATGGCACTACCCCTGTAAGTGCCATCAAATATCTGGTTAGCATGCATTTACATGGTTAACTGGCTGTTAACCGTGTAAATGCCCTTTGAATATTGGGCCCTAAGGGCATAACTGCACTTATTCACAATAAATTCAACTGCCATTTTCACACCCAGTTTCAAAATTTCTCAAGGTCTTCTTGAAATTGTTCACAATCCTTTTGTAATTTAACAGCTTTGAATAATTATGTGTCATCTACAAATCTGACCACTTCGCTCATTGTTCCCATGTCCAGTTTATTTATGAAAATGTTAAAAAGAAGACGGCACAGCACAGATCCCTGAGGTATTCCACTATTAACCTTTGTCCACTGAGAAAAGTGCCATTTAATCCTAATCTCTGTTTTCTATCTTTTAACCAGTTCCCAATCCACAATAATACACTGCCTCCTATCCCATGACTTTTTAATTTCCTCAAGAGTATCTCATGAGAGACATTGTCAAAGGTTTTCTGAAGACCCAGATATATTATGGGTGTTATTTTAGAAGCCCTAATCATGCCTTGGTGGTAGGTTTACTAAAGAGTATTAAGGGAACACTGGATAATGAGCATAAACAACAGAGTTAAGGGTGTTTGCATGGAATAAAGGATGGGGCAGAGCATAGACATTCCAGCGGTAAGGGTACTTGGCTCCACTTATTGGGTGCTAACAGGACATCGAGCACTATGGTGTCAAGTGTGTACCTTAATGCCCGAAAATGGCAGTCACCTTAATGCAGGATAAGGGATCCCCTGCGAAAGTCACATTTTAGGTGATGGATGGAAGGAAAGGTAAGAGCTGATGAACATGTCAGACCATATGTATCCTACATATCAGTCAGTAAGTGGGATGAGCATGTGGGAAGCATCTTTACTATATCAGTGAGGGGTACCCACATAATCTGCTGTAATGACAGTGTGTAGCAGAAAAAAACCCCAAAAACAGTGGTCAAAATAACAGCATACAAAACAAGACCCTGTTGTGTTCCACAAAATTTTTATCCAAATTTTTGTCGGACATAGATCGTGAGCGGAAGGCACTGTTAACCAACCCACTAACATGATACATATCCCTTTTATTCAACCACTTAGGTGTAAATATTCAAAAGTATTTAAAGTCACCAAACTTCTTAAAAGGATGAAAAGCAACGATACTTATCAGAGATATACGCGACGTGCACGTTTCGGGGGAGACCCCTGCATCAAGCGCTCAAAACTCCACTGTAAAAGACAACCGTAGCCGCCATGGAACTGGCAAAAAAACGCCGAAATGTTGGCGGCTAAAATAACAGGAACTGCTTTTAAATTGGGCTATTCAAATGCCTATCACAACCAACCAACCAATCAGAAAAGGGGAATCCCCACGAAGCAGGAAACCCCCTAGTCCTGAAAGGATGACTTCACGTCGCCCCCAGCCAATCAATTTCACTGAAAAACATGCCTCCTCTTTCCTTCTTAAATTCTGAGTACAATTAATTGCTTCCTAATATCAATCAACCTATCTAGAGCTTACTTCCATTAGAAGACAGTGAAGACAGTGTTGGGGTGGCAGTGAAAAAGAATGCTGGTGTTAAATAGTAGAAATTAAGAGAAGAGGGGACTGGGGTGGAAGTGGGGAGGGGGGAATTCTGGGGTCAGGTTAGGGAGAAGAGAGTGATGAGGTTAGGCTGGGGAAGCGAAACTGATGGGGTCGGACTTGAGTTGCAGGTGGGAGGAAATATGCTAGGGTGGCAAATTTCTTGCCCTTCATTTATGATGGGCAGTTCCACTGATGTTAGATAAAGATAGCTCAATATGAATGCAGCTTCTTCAAAAGTTCACTTAAACCTCCTTTATGTGAGATTTTAGAATGGTTTCTTTTCAAAGTATGTAACATATAATCATCTTAATTTTAAAATGAATAAGTCAATTTCACTGTTCATGCCGGTAGGAGACACAGCCTACCGGCATGAACAGTGAAATTGATTGGCTGGGGGCGACGTGAAGTCATCCTTTCAGGACTAGGGGGTTTCCTGCTTCGTGGGGATTCCCCTTTTCTGATTGGTTGGTTGGTTGTGATAGGCATTTGAATAGCCCAATTTAAAAGCAGTTCCTGTTATTTTAGCCGCCAACATTTCGGCGTTTTTTTGCCAGTTCCATGGCGGCTACGGTTGTCTTTTACAGTGGAGTTTTGAGCGCTTGATGCAGGGGTCTCCCCCGAAACGTGCACGTCGCGTATATCTCTGATAAGTATCGTTGCTTTTCATCCTTTTAAGAAGTTTGGTGACTTTAAATACTTTTGAATATTTACACCTAAGTGGTTGAATAAAAGGGATATGTATCGTGTTAGTGGGTTGGTTAACAGTGCCTTCCCCTCACGATCTATGTCCGACAAAAATTTGGATAAAAAGTTTGTGGAACACAACAGGGTCTTGTTTTGTATGTAATGACAGTGTGTGACATAGGAGTGGGAAGAACTGTGCCCTGGCAGAGCCAGCATCTCCATGATGCGAGCATCAAAAGGTTGATTAAGTAGGGATGGAGATGTACAGATCAGTCACAGGAGAAGTGTGAGCGACACCTCCAAATGGATAAACTGTTCCTGTGTGGGCAATGATATAGCAGCTGTCAGGAGGATACATGACTGTACATAACAGGCATATGCTTATGGATGGGCTGAAGGATGGATGGCGGCAGATGAGATTGCATCATGGCCTTGTTGTCCCGATGTACTCGATGTGACCACACAAATGCCATTGCAGTGTGTGTGAAAAAAGTGTAGCAGTGCCATGGGGAAGTCCCAGTACAAGGTATGTGATTATGACAGCTGAGTCAGCTTTTCTAACCACCATAGATTCCTTCTAACACATGTGCATGTAACAACTGGACAAGTGTCTCTCATATTGGCCATGTGGAGCAAGTAGGGACATGTGATGACATATGATGATCCCTGCAGGTAGCCATCCCAGGAGTGGGATGTGCCTACATGTACTGCAGACATGTGATGGAGCCAAAGATGTCCAGTTACAGTTATGAGGAAATATACTAATCATGGACACCTCATGTGTCATATATCTGCTGGGTACAATGGCTTATAGCACAGCCTATAAAGTCATGCTGTCAGATGGGCATGATTATAAGGTGCATGTTTGCAGATCCAATGTGCTATTGTAACACATTAAAAAGTATAAGAATGTGTGTCCTCCAGTCAATTCAGATCTTGAACTATTTCTGGCAGTATATTGAAGTGAGTGTGCTACAGCTACAAAGAGAATAAGTGGGAGTCAAACCCTGGTCTCTTGCTCAGCGAGCCAGGGAGCTGGCCATTAGGCTACACCTTCACAAAAACCTCTCCATAGCACTGTCTAGAAGCAAAGAGACTGCAGCTCCCTGCCTGCAGTGGGCGAAACTGTGGACATGCAACAATATGGCTGGCACAGTCTGAGACAGTGGTACACCACACCTAGGGCCTGCCTTCAGTGGCACATATGCAGTATGCACCACACTGCATACTCGGTACACAAGCTGCAAAATACATTCCTTGTCCAAAGACCAAGCCACATGTGAGGTCAAGATGCCTTTCTCCCACTGTACCCCAGCACAGACTACAGTCACACACAGACGTCCTCTGCACTGCAGTGTGGCAGTAACCACAGAGGCAGCACGTGTGCAGGGTATGCAGTCCATTGTCACCTGCACACAGCAAGATAGCACAAATTCACATACACCTAACGTGAACCATGTGCATGACTCCTGTGTTCCATCGCTGACCATCCTGCCCTCCTTGGGTGTTAATGCATATGCCAACCACCATCAGACATGACAACAAGGTACTGGGCAATGCTGCAGTGATCACAGTTGCTGCTATGGCTGAAATTTGGGCCTTGGATGCTGGTATCGGTTAGCCACTCCATTACCCATGGTGCACTGCACAATCTGAGCACATATATGCAACTGATGGTCATATGGAGAATGCAGTGATCTATCACCACCAACTATCGACATTAAGGACTTTAGAAAGTTACTCAAGACCACACTCTACATAGAGCATTACGGCGACATCACGTAACTTGTCCAGAGACCCCGCCAATCTATTGTTCCTGTCACCGCTCTCCTCTGCCCCGCCTGTGCCTGCCCCCCTGCTTCCTCCCTCCTACCCTAGCCTACCCCATCTCCCTACTGTATATAGCACACTGTAAATAGCTCAAGCTGTATATATTGCATCTGTTAATTAAGCTACACTTGTATTAAACCTACACAAACATTACTATCCAACCACTGCATGCTGACACCCCACACTATACAATTTGAATCGTTTGAAGTGAAAGCCGCTTTGATTTTGGGATAAGGCGGGTTACAGATCCTTTTAAATAAATTACTAAATAAATAAATCACAGCAATATTGTACTATGTAGCGACAATGTGTGTTTCATGCACACAATAGCTGCCATATGTACAAATGACCTGTTTCTGCAATCGCCCTGATTGAAAGGGAGGGCACACATCACCTGGTCCCCAGAGCAAGCCCTACAATAGATGGACTCTCCAGATTCTGGAGCAGATCTCTTTATGCATTCATTTGTTATACAGCCCAGACAATAGCATCAGTGCAATTTACAATAATCATAGCAATGCTGCAAGGTTAGAAAATAGAAAAGAATTCCATAGATCAATAGAATAGAATAGAGGAGAGACAGTCAAGTCAGTAGAACTGAGGGGGCAAAGGTAATTGGTTGCAGAGGGGTTAGTGTGGGCTGGAGTATGGGATATCAAAAGCCAAATGGAACAGATGAGTCTTCAGATAGGATTTGAATCTTTGATATGATGACTCCAGGCAGAATATAGAAGGCAGGGACTTCCAGAGTGTGGGGTGACGAAAAAAGAAAGTAGAGTGACAGGTGAGCTCTAGATGAAGTTGTGAAGATGAACATATAGATAGGCAATTTGCAATCAGCCCGTGTGCTACAGGTATTCATGACTAGGAACGGACATTTTGTGAAAGTACAGGCATGGAACTAGATGCAATGCCCACTGCCAGAGATGTGTAGGGGGACACCATACTTGTGTATGTGCCAGGCATAGCCACTGTAGGCCAGCATGCACTCTCCGCCTGTCTCTGATCGACATTCCACTGTCTCTTGCATTGCATGAGCTGTCCATAGGTTCAAGATAAAAGGGTACATAATATGAAACAGGGGATTCTGGGTATTGCCTAGGTTTCCACAGGATACACACACTTATGCTAGTCACTTGTTATACCATAAAATTGCGTGCATGCTGGAGTGACCTGTCATATCTGTGCCTTGTGTCCTGCTCCAGTTGGCCATAGACTCTCCTATAACATCTTATGTCACTCTCTAAGACTGTGGCCGCTGTTGACAAGGAACCCAAATGCTGTGAGTGTTGTCTAGGCAGGGGAGGGGAGGGATGCTGATACCAAACAGAAGGGCCTGCCAAAATCATAGTTACCAACATCCCAGAACAGCTGTTAACTTCACTTTCAGGGACTTGTAATCATCCAGATGAATCCCAGGAAGCCTACAGATGTTGAGCAACACCATCCTGTGTCAACCACTCCCATACCATCTGTGCCCAGTCTGCTGGTTACCACATGCTGCATGTACACACAACCACCATGAACACATTGGTTTTGTACAAACAGCATGGACAACCAGCAGCCTGAGTAATCACTAGACAACCATGAAAAAAACAGCCCACATATCACTACAACATGACCTTGTTTAGCACTATGTGCATACATAGCCGTGACATGGTCACAGTTTGGTTAGAGTGAGAGTGGCCTCTCAGCATGATTAAATGTGTGCACCCAGGCCACACCTGTGGCAGATCCACGCTAAAACGACTCAGTCATTGAGCTACCTCCGACACATAAATATTCTGTGGAAACCTCTCTGTTCTAGGCAATACCCAGAATCCTCTGCTCTATATTATGTACCCTTTTATCTTGAACCTATGGACAGCTCATGCAATGCAAGGGAACACAAAATGTAAGGATTGGTAACCAAACATCAACCATATATAAACAAGAAATTGGACTCCCACAAGGCTCCGCACTATCAGCCCTCCTGTTTAATATTTACATAAAACCAGTCTGTGATATCTTTAAAAAATTCGGAGTATACTATCATCTTTATGCAGATGATATTATGATGTACATCCCATTCACAATCCCTAAATTGCCAATAAAAACTACTATCAGACTGTTTCAATGAAATCACAACATGGCTAAAAGCTCAAAACCTCCACATTAATCATTCAAAAACAGAAGTCCTAATTGTAACAAAAAACCAATCATATATCCCCCCAACCCACATAACATTACAAAATCATGACATTAAAATAAAAAACGAAATAAGATACCTAGGTGTTATTCTGGATACACATCTGACGATGAATACAAACATCAGAAACACCATTAATAAAATATTTTAAACTCAAAATCCTTAAACAATTACGCCCATTAGTACACCAACTAGACTTCAACAATATAATACAGGCCACAATAACCCCACACTTTGATTTTGCCAACCTAATTCTATTAGGAATAACGAAACAAAACATAAAAAGAATCCAATTAGCACAAAACGCAGCAGCTAGAACTATGATGAAAGCACACTCATTCCAGCACATAACACCATTATTAGCGTCCCTACACTGGTTGCCAATTCAAAGCAGGATAATATATAAAACCACAATAACTACATATAAAGCTTTAAATAACATGGCTCCAATCCCACTAAGCAAACTAATCAGCATGGAATCCCAAAAAACTACGCACAGAAAAGGATACTCAAATAAACTAAACACTCCTAATGATTTCATAAAAGCAAATAAATTAACTAACAACAGAGCTTTTTCTCATGCAGCCCCATCTATTTGGAATTCCCTCCCGGAGGACCTACGAACTATAACCGAAATTATGGAACTCTGTAAAAAACTAAAAACCTATCTATTCTCCATGCACTATGGCAACACAGATAACCCCTTGATACACTCAGATAAAGGCTAAAGAATCCTGATAAAGGCTAAAAATCCTGACTGAGTAATACTATTTCTAACATTTTAACAGATAATACAATATCCTAAAAACACTATGATTCAACTCTAAAGTACCCACAACTTGTATTTGTATATAGTTTATTGTACATAGTTTACAAGCCAGTCTTGTGCTGTTATGCATTAGTTCATGCTGTTAACCATTACTCTTTATTGTTACAAAATGTTTGATGTAAAACTAAGCTCTTGCTTTGTGGATTGTTTTATTGTAAACCGCAACTGAACTCTGGAAGATGCGGGTTATAAATGATTGTTAAAATAAAATAAATAAAATAAATAGTGGAATGTCGACCAGAGACAGGCGGAGAGTGCATGCTGGCCTACAGTGGCTATGCTTGGCACATACACAAGTATGGTGTCCCCCTACACATCTCTTGCAGTGGGCATTGCACCTAGTTTCATGCTTATACTTTCACAAAATGTCCTGTTCCTAGTCATGGATGCTTCAAACCTGGCCAGTGCAGCATATGTACTCTCCCTTGCTGCAGTCACATTGGTCTTCCCCAAGGGCATGTGGAAGAATGTCATCTTAGACATGGGGTTGGATGTAGGAACAGTTGCTAGTGAGACATACACTATCATACCCTGCCTTCTTGTGCTCTATCAACATCTTTGTGACTGTCATACTCGGTGCCCATGGGAAGCCAGTGGGGCTGTAATGCAGGCCTTCTGATGTAAAACATGCAGACATAGAATAAGACTGCCTAGGTATGGTATGGTACTGTTCCCCGCCTGCCCACTCCCACCCAACATTCACCTCAAGGCATTGTTGCCTCATATGGTAGTGGGTGATGCAGAGGCCAACATGACATCCTGTGCCACATTTTGGCAGCTGGAAGTGTGCACACACAATTCAGAGGTCAGTGTCCCACTGTCCCAATCAGGCACACATGTGCATTTGGACTCTCATTTGTGGTAACAGGGAATGTAGAGCTGGATGCATACTGATCAGTAGACAGTGTCAAGGTGGTGTTTCCTGTGTGTGAATTTGCCTGATCCATACCTCTCTGTATATGCATACACTACATGGAGCACATAATCCCCTCATTTGCATTCTGTGAATGCAGCATGGGACAAGAGCTATGTGCATGCAGGAAAATTGCAGATCCCTGCCAGGGTCACCAACTAAGTGAATGGATTGTACATTCACAGAGGCCAGCCTTCTCCCTGAGCCTAGGGTTTTAGTTTGCTTTTCTCTGATCAGAGAAGGGCTGAACTTTTACAGAGCTCTGCTAGTGAGTGGATATTTGCCTCCTGGGACATCTTACTGTGAGTTCTAGCTGTTTATTTAATTATTTACTGTTTGTCTAACTGTTTTATTGTTTAATTATTTATTGTTTGTCTTAGTGGTGTGCTAGTTCAGCCTTCTCAGCTGTACTTACCTTGCCTCTCTCAACTAACTGGGCTTTGTGTGGTAGCCATTTTGAATTAAATCTCTCTCCCCAGAACCTGCTGTTTGTTGAGCTTTTTTCCTGTCCTTGCCTGCCTGAGTGAATCCTCCCCCTCCCCCCTCCCCCTGAGGTATTGTGTAGCCTTCTTCCTGTTCTCTCCACGTGTGCATAGGCTGTTTTAGTTTGCTTTTCTCTGATCAGAGAAGGGCTGAACTTTTACAGAGCTCTGCTAGTGAGTGGATATTTGCCTCCTGGGACATCTTACTGTGAGTTCTAGCTGTTTATTTAATTATTTACTGTTTGTCTACCTGTTTGTTTGTTTGTTTAATTATTTATTGTTTGTCTTAGTGGTGTGCTAGTTCAGCCTTCTCAGCTGTACTTACCTTGCCTCTCTCAACTAACTGGGCTTTGTGTGGTAGCCATTTTGAATTAAATCTCTCTCCCCAGAACCTGCTGTTTGTTGAGCTTTTTTTCCTGTCCTTGCCTTCCTGTGTGAATCCTCCACCTCCCCCCGCTCCACCTGAGGTATTGTGTAGCCTTCTTCCTGTTTTCTCCACGGGTGCATAGGCTGTTTTAGTTTGCTTTTCTCTGATCAGAGAAGGGCTGAACTTTTACAGAGCTCTGCTAGTGAGTGGATATTTGCCTCCTGGGACATCTTACTGTGAGTTCTAGCTGTTTATTTAATTATTTACTGTTTGTCTAACTGTTTGTTTGTTTAATTATTTATTGTTTGTCTTAGTGGTGTGCTAGTTCAGCCTTCTCAGCTGTACTTACCTTGCCTCTCTCAACTAACTGGGCTTTGTGTGGTAGCCATTTTGAATTAAATCTCTCTCCCCAGAACCTGCTGTTTGTTGAGCTTTTTTCCTGTCCTTGCCTGCCTGAGTGAATCCTCCCCTCCCCCTCCCCCCCTCCCCTGAGGTATTGTGTAGCCTTCTTCCTGTTTTCTCCACGTGTGCATAGGCTGTTTTAGTTTGCTTTTCTCTGATCAGAGAAGGGCTGAACTTTTACAGAGCTCTGCTAGTGAGTGGATATTTGCCTCCTGGGACATCTTACTGTGAGTTCTAGCTGTTTATTTAATTATTTCCTGTTTGTCTAACTGTTGTTTTGTTTAATTATTTATTGTTTGTCTTAGTGGTGTGCTAGTTCAGCCTTCTCAGCTGTACTTACCTTGCCTCTCTCAACTAACTGGGCTTTGTGTGGTACCCCCATCCCCCTGCTGAGGGTTCAGGACAGGGTACCTTGTAACTGCCCTCTTTAATAGGACTTATCTCCCTCCCTCCCTCCCCAGCACCCACCCACCCCTGGGGTAATTGTAGTTTTATAGGTACTTGCACATCTTAGAGGAAAGGGGCTGCTCTCAGGTGCAGCTCTTAATCCAAATCAGTCATACACAGAGGACCTGAGATTAATTAAGCTTCAGGTACACAGGGTGTATTAGGGGTATTAGATACACTTTTATTAGTATAAGCATCTACACCAATCCTTATTATATACCGAATTTAAAAGACCTAAACACAAGCTTTAAACTAAGATGCAGACAGAGGTCCAGCAACGAGATGGGGGTTCTCCAGTCTTTTGCATTGAGTGTCACATGTATGATTTTCTCCCAGTTGGTGAGAGGTCCAACATATGCACTAAGTGCAGGGAGCTCTTTGCTCTCAGGGAACGAGTCCGTTCTCTAGAGGCTAGAGTAGCAGACCTGGAAGACATAAGAAAGACAGAGAAGTACATGGACGAGACCTACAGGGATATAGTCCTGAAGTCCCACCTCCAGTCTGGCAGCATCCCTGTTGCCATGGAGGAGAGAGGTCACGTGACAGGAGAGCATCACCCTGGTGTGGCAGGAAGTGATCCTGTAACTAGGACCTGTCCTCCAGGTGATGTAAAACCCTCTCGCACCGAGGACGTTTCTCCAGGGCCATGTCCCCATGAGGGGAGGGTCAGGACAGCTGTTATAGTTGGTGATTCAATCATTAGGAATGTAGATAGCTGGGTGGCTGGTGGACGTGAGGATCGCCTGGTAACATGCCTGCCTGGTGCGAAGGTAGCAGATCTCACGCACCGCCTAGATAGGATCATAGATAGTGCTGGGGAGGAGTCTGCTGTCTTGGTACATGTTGGTACCAATGACATAGGAAAATGTGGTAGGGAAGTTCTGGAGGCTAAATTTAAGCTTTTAGGTAGGAAGTTGAAATCCAGAACTTCCAGGATAGCGTTCTCCGAAATGCTTCCTGTTCCACGTGCAGGACCCAAAAGACAGGCAGAGCTCCGGAGTCTCAATGCGTGGATGAGACAATGGTGCAAGGATGAGGGTTTTGGATTTGTTAGGAACTGGGGAACATTCTGGGGAAAGGGGGGGCTCTTCCGAAGGGATGGGCTTCACCTTAATCAGGATGGGACCAGACTGCTGGCATTAACCTTTAAAAAAGAGATAGAGAAGCTTTTAAACTAGAAAATAGGGGAAAGCCGACAGTCACCCAGGAGCGCATGGTTCGGACAAAGGTATCCTTGAAGGATACTACCAAAAGCAGTGAGGTTCCAAAAGGGAGTATAGTAGCCCAAATGCCCTTGAGTAAGGAGCAGACAGAGCATAAGGGTTCCCAATTACCCATGCCTACCAATAGCCAGATTAATATTAATAAAATACAGTCTCTAAAATGCTTGTATGCCAATGCTAGAAGTCTAAACAATAAGATGGGAGAATTAGAATATATAGCACTAAATGAGAGGTTAGATATGATTGCACTCTCAGAGACATGGTGGAAGGAGGATAACCAGTGGGACACTGTGATACCTGGATACAAACTATATCGTAATGATAGAGCTGAACAAATTGGTGGAGGGGTTGCGCTCTATGTTAGAGAGGGCATTGAGTCAGAAAGGATTAAAGTTTTGCAGGGAACAAAATTTGCTGTAGAATCTCTATGGATTGAAATTCCATTTATGAAGGGGAAGGTGATGGCAGTGGGAGTATACTATCGACCACCTGGCCAGAATGAACAAATGGATGATGAAATGCTCAAAGAAATCAAGGAAGCTAACAAAATCCACAACAGAGTAGTAATAATGGGTGATTTCAATTACCCCGGTATCGACTGGGACAGTGTCACAGCAGGACAAGCTAAAGAGATAAAGTTTCTAGATGAAATAAATGACTGCTTCTTGGAGCAGCTGATTCATGAACCGACCAGAGGGGAAGCCATACTGGACCTAGTCCTTAGTGGAACGCCAGATCTGGTGCAAGAAATAAGGGTGTTGGGACCACTTGGCAATAGTGATCATAGTATGATCATGTTTGATTTAATCAGTGGAGGACAGATAGTAAAGGAATCCACAGTACTACCTTTTAACTTTCAAAAGGGAGACTATGATAGAATGAGGAATATAGTTCGGAAAAAAACTGAAAGGAGCGGTTCCAAAGGTTAAAGACTTACAGCAAGCTTGGGTGTTATTTAAAAATACTATCCTCGAAGCCCAGACCAGCTGTATTCCACGCATTAAGAAAAGTGGAAGAAAGTCCAAAAAACTGCCAGCATGGTTTAAAGGTGAGGTCAGAGAGGCTGTTGCTGCCAAAAAAGCAACCTTCAGGAAATGGAAAAAAGAGCCAAATGATGAAAACTGGAAACAGCACAAGCACTGGCAAGTTAAATGCAAAGCATTGATAAGGCAGGCAAAGCGGGAATTTGAGAAGAAACTTGCTACGGAAGCAAAAACACGAAATAAAGACTTTTTCAAGTACATTCGTAGCAAAAGGCCTGTGAGAGAGTCAATTGGACCATTAGATGATAGAGGGGTAAAAGGGGCAGTAAGAGGAGACAAGGCTATAGCAGAGAGACTGAATGAATTCTTTGCTTCGGTCTTTACTGAGGAAGATGTAGGGATGTTACCCAAGACTGAAGTGGTATTTAAAGGTGATACTGCAGAGGAATTGAGAGAAATATCGCTACACCGGGAAGATATATTACAACTATTTGATAAACTGAATAGTAGCAAATCACCTGGACCGGATGGTATACATCCCAGAGGGTTGAAAGAACTGAAATATGAGATTGCAGACCTGTTATTGGTAATCTGTGAACTTTCATTTAAATCATCTGTAATACCTGAAGATTGGAGGGTCGCCAATGTAACACCAATTTTTAAAAAGGGTTCCAGGGGTGACCCGGGAAATTACAGACTGGTGAGCCTGACATCAGTACCAGGGAAAATGGTAGAAACCATCATAAAGAACAAAATTACACAGCATGTAGATAGTCATGGCCTAATGGGAGACAGCCAACATGGCTTTAGACAAGGAAGATCTTGTCTTACTAATCTGATCTGTTTTTTTAAAGGTGTGCATAAACAGGTAGACAAAGGTGAGTCGGTTGATATAGTGTATCTGGACTTTCAGAAAGCTTTTGACAAGGTCCCCCCATCAGAGACTTTTGGCGAAGCTAAAAAGTCATGGGATAGGAGGCAGTGTACTATTGTGGATCGGGAACTGGTTAAAAGATAGAAAGCAGAGGGTAGGGCTAAATGGCCAATAATCCCAATGGAAAAAGGTGAATAGTGGAGTACCCCAGGGATCTGTACTGGGTCCGCTACTTTTTGACATATTCATAAATGACCTGGAAAAGGGAATAACTAGTGAGGTTATCAAATTTGCAGATGACACAAAACTGTTTAAAGTTGTTAAAACCCAAGAGGATTGTGGAAAACTGCAGGAGGATCTGGATAAATTGGAAGACTGGGCATCCAAATGGCAGATGAAATTTAATGTGGACAAGTGCAAAGTTATGCACCTAGGAAAGAACAACCCACAGTATAGTTACACAATGCAAGGCTCCACATTAGAAACCACCACCCAGGAAAAAGATTTAGGAGTCATCGTGGATAACATGTTAAAAACCCTCCGCCCAGTGTGCAGCGGCGGCCAAGAAAGCAAATAGAATGCTAGGTATCATAAGGAAAGGGATGGAAAATAAAACAAAGGATATTATAATGCCTCTGTATCGCTCCATGGTACGACCGCACCTTGAATATTGTGTGCAATTCTGGTCACCGTATCTTAAAAAGGACATAGAGTTATTAGAAAAAGTACAGAGAAGAGCCACCAAATTGGTGAAGGGGATGGAAGGCTACTCCTATGAAGAGAGGCTAAAAAGGTTAGGGCTCTTTAACCTAGAAAAGAGACGGCTGAGGGGAGATATGATAGAGGTGTATAAATTAATGAATGGAGTGGAACGGATAAACGTGGATCAATTGTTTACGCTATCAGAATATAGAAGGACTAGGGGACATGTAATGAAGCTACAGGGTAAACTATTTAAGACAAATAGGAGAAAATATTTCTTCACTCAACGTGTAATCAAACTCTGGAATCTGTTACCGGAGGATGTAGTAAGGGCTGTTAGTATAGCTGGGTTTAAAAAAGGTTTGGACAAGTTCCTGGAGGAAAGGTCCATAAACCACTATTAAAAAGGGACCCAGGATATCAATGCTTGGCCTAGTACAAGCACTGCAGAACCTGTGTCTTTTGGGGAAACTGCTAGGTACATATGACCTAGATTGGCCACTGTTGGAAACAGGATACTGGGCTTGATGGACCTCGGTCTGACCCAGTATGGCATTTCTTATGTTCTTATGTTCTTATCCATATAGGATGCAGCTGTGCCAGGTGGACTGACACTGTTGTACAGATACAGCTGTTTTGGCAGTTGACATTACTCTGGCCTCTCACCTGTGCAAATAGTTGTGTCCTGAGGCCTGAGACTGAGTCAGAGGCGAGGGTTGCAACACATATATATTTGTCCCCCCTGCTCACTCCAGTAAAGCCAGCAGATGCTTTGAGAGCTGCACAACAGTATCATGTTGGGAGGTAAATGTAGAGGAATGCTGTGGGGATGAGCCTTGTCAATCGTGTAACACTGGTCAACATTGAAATCGTTACTGACTTTAAAAGGCCCTAATCTGTAGTATCTTGGTGAGCTGAACACGAATATAACATTAAAAATGTTTTATTGGCTCTCGTTTTGAAGATATTGCATATAGTTCATTTTTGACGTTTCACCGTGTAAATTTATCCAGTAGGACATCAACAACATCCCAAATAAGTCTTGAATGATGTAATATTGCATCACATTGCATAATACCAGCATGCACACATCATTCAGAGTTGATTGCATCATTTTCTGATGCAATGCAATACTACTGCCAGACGGCTGCTGAAACCATCTGACGTCAGCAGTGTACTATACGCAATACGCAGTCAGAAAGGTTGAGCATTTAAAATATTTCAGACTGTGTGTGAGACAGTTTAAGCTACTGTTACATGTAACTTTTATTAATCATATAATTTTAGCCATTTAGGTACAATACAGAACAGTAATGCCGTGAAAATGCGTTAACCATTGACAATTTCTGCTACGTTTCTGGGGAAGTGACATTTGCCAACCAGAAGAAAAGTATCACTTCTCAAATGAAGAAGGCATATTCATCTTTACTTAGGATGCAAGATTGGTGACCAAGACAAGCCTTGGGTCCCGCATATATGCTGCACTACATGTACAAAACAGCTTTCACAGTGGTTGAATTGCAAAAGACCATCAATGCCGTTTGCAGTCCCCATGGTGTGGAGAGAGCCAAGCAACCACATAAATGACTGTTACTTCTGCTTGGTTCCTCCTCTTTCCAGCGGAATAGTGAAGAAAAAGAAGTTGAGCATAGTCTACCCAAACATTTCCATCTGCATTGAGACCAGTTCCACATGGTGAGGGACTTCCTATTCCAGAACCTCCATCAGAATATTCTCTTGATACATCTGATGAGGACAAGGGTGAGCCGACCTGTTTCTTCTCCTGGTCCGTCAGCATGCAGTGACCCATATTTTCACTGGGATGCATATCAACTCCACACAGAATAACACAGGAAGAACTAAATGACCTGGTTCATGATTTGGACTTATCCAAGAACAAGGCAGAATTGCTAGGATCAAGACTCCAACAATGGAATCTTCTAGAAGAAGATGTCAACTTCATATCAAAAGCGCCACCAGCAGCTGGAGCCTTTCTTCACAAAGGAAAGTAATCTGGTATTCTGTTCCGATATTGAAATCCTCATGATGCCTTAAAAATCACTCATGACCCACAAGACTGGAGACTATTTATAGACTCTTCGAAACTGAGTCTGAAGGCTGTGCTTTTCAACAATGGAAACCGTCATCCATCTATTCCAGTAGCGCATGCCGTCCACATGAAAGAGACATACGATAACTTAAAGCATCTACTGACTTCCATTAACTATAACAAGTACAGCTGGCACCTCTGTGGTGACTTGAAGGTAGTTGCCCTTTTAATGGGACTGCAGCAGGGATATATAAAATATATGTGTTTCATATGTGAGTGGGATAGCCGAGCAAGGGATTGGCACTACTTGTGGAAGGAATGGAATCGCAGACAAATGTAACAGTTGGAGAGAAGAATATCCAGCACCCAGCTCTGGTTGAGGCTCACAAAATCCTGCTACCACCCCTTCACATCAAACAAGATTTGATGAAAATCTTTGTGAAAGCCATGGACCGCACTTCGCCAGCTTTCCAATACCTGCATGAAAAATTCCCTCGACTCAGCAAAGCAAAGATTAAAGAGGGAGTTTTTGTGGGTCCTCAAATTCAAGAGCTCTTCAAAGATGATCGGTTCAACAACTTGCTGCAGGGTGATGCGAAACAAGCATGGAATGCTTTTCGCCTAGTGTCAACAAACTTTCTCGGGAATGTTAGGGCAGAAAACTACAAGGAACTAGTAGAAGACATGCTGATGCAGTATCAGAAACTTGGCTGCAATATGTCTCTAAAGATCTATTTCCTTGATTCCCATCTCGATTTCTTTCCTGACAACTGTGGTATGGTTAGTGATGAAAAGGGCGAACGTTTTCACCAGGATATCGCTACGATGGAGCAAAGATACCAGGGAAAATGGTCCACTACAATGCTGACTGACTACTGCTGGACACTCCCCAGAGAAGCTCCCGAACAGCTGTACAAGAGACAGGCAAAAAAATCTAAGAAGTAGTCTATGACTTAGTTTTTTACATGTATTAACCGAAGGCCTATTATATTTACTATTGACATGCATTTTGTGATGTAAACATTAATTCTTGTAGATTACAAAAAAACTAGAGCCAGCTTTGCAATTTCACTGTCATATTCGTGTTCAGCATATAAAAATTACTAAGAAATGACTATTTTTATTTCAGTAACATGACTTTTGTAAAATTTGTTGACCATTGTAATTAGGAATACATTACAGTGTCACAGCCACATGTTCAACTGCGTATTGTAAACGTATCTTCTGCTTGTAAATGGTGTCTCACACAGTATGTGGGGTTGCTGTAGAGCTGACCTGCAGCATGTTATATGCACAGCCATTGCACCTGGGCACCACAAGCATGCACAGTGCATTGCTGAGGCTCACACTATTCTGGAGACACACACACTCATACACACATACACACACACATACACAAGCTTGTTGTCCAAAAGTGGTGCAGGTTAGTATTCTTACCTGTTCCTTAGGCTAACTTTAATGCTCTACCAGTGTGCAAGTGCTATCAGCGTGCTTTGTAATGCCCAGGCACTGGAAACGCCTGCTCAGTGTGCAGGCACTATTAACACACTCTGCCATGATTGGACGCTGTCAATGCCAATGCAGTGTGCCGGTGCTATGAGCATGCTCTGCCATCCAGCCATGGTTGGTGCAGCTACTCAGTATGGCAGCTGGGTTTGTGGACTCTTGCTGGATGACATGTTGAAGGTTGCACATACTGATACACCTCTGGAAACGTTGGATAAAGTTAACACACCGAGAGCATACATTTCCAGAATCATAGGCTTTGAACCTGTAACCCTGCTCTCCTACACACGCTGGCCATGTGTTTGGAGCCACAGAGCAACCATGTGGGTGTTGCCATTCCATGGGTATATATGTGGACATTGTCAGGATGCATGCGGGCTTGTGCTGGGGTATTCCTATGTCAGTTTAGATCTCTGCAAGCTTTATGCCATACTTGTCTGACAAGATATGTTCAACAGGCGTAGGAGAAGGACATCTTGTTAGGTCCGTATGTTGCACTGCCTTGCTATGCTGCTTGTTCAAATGACATTAATGTCTTACATATGGGATATGTCCAGTCAAAAGGGCAGGCCATGAGACATGAACACACACATTGCAGACCATGGGTGTATTAGCAGAATGCCAACATTCCCATTGCCTGGTGCATGCTTGTGGGGCAGTGATGGAATAATCTCATATTTTGCAGACCAGAGTAGCAAATTTAGATTCACATGTGGCTCAGATGGTTGTTACTGATTATTTACATATGAAGATGTCACAGGTTCATGCACAGATCATGGTCATCATTTGATAGGTGGACATTTTCCCTCTGACATGGGCTATTATCTTATTGCATACTCTTCTTGCCTCTGTGGCATTATTTCCTCCCCCTCCATGCACATATCCACTCAATATGTGCGAGTGGGGGGTTATCCTGATCCAAGGGCCAGCCCTTCCACTCGGAATACTAGCCAGGTGCCAGGATCCACCAATCATGGAGAATAGCAGGCCAGACGATCCTTCCCTCCGTGCCATCATAGCACAGCTGCTGCTTCAGTGCTGCAGGTGGTCTTATTGAGATTACATACATGCAGCTCGCCACACCTATCCGCTCCTACCTCCCTCCACTGGGGGATGTGGGCACACGTGTTGCTGCCTTACATCTCAGTAGGGAGGGATGTGCTCCACTGTACCTGCTGCTGACATGCTTGCCATCCAGCTGACAGTGGCAACTGCAGCGATGCAAAGGACCACAGGGCCGGCACAAAGTTTTGTCTGCAGCAGGCCACAGCCACTACAACCACCACTCCCACCCTCACACAATGCTGACATGGCAGCATGGTGGCAGTAGTGGGGGTGGCATGACTCCTTTTTGACTGTCACAGCATGTATGTGTGCTGCCACTGTCACAATGGAGCCATACCAGCTATCACAGATGTACACCCTAGGCATCAGCCTTGTCAGCCTAGTGGACAAACCAGCCTCACTGCATCACCCACGTGACACCTCCTTTGCCGACTTGGCACCAACAACATAGTGCTCTTTCTTTATGGGGCACCATGCTATCACTGCCAATGGAGCACAACTATCACATATTTGGGATCTCCATGGGTGAATCACATTGCATACATTAAAATAGGCTCTCTCCCCTCAGAAAGAGCCCTTTCCGTGAACTTTCAATTCGCGTTAGGATTCCTGGAGCTTGGGGCTCTAATGCACGGTACCATAACCCGGTGTTAAGGGAGCACACCATATCCCCGCCCACTCTCCTCCCCATTCACCCTCACTCTCCACCTCCTTTCAACTTACAGCTAAATGCCCCACTTCCCATTGTTAATCCAGAATTATTGGTGCTTTCCACGGCATTAACTGCTCACAGGCACCGATCACGTACCTAATGGCACACTTGCTCCCTTATCGCCCTGTAATACACATGCCCCTTGGAGTCTGAAAACAGGCATGAAACCATCTAAAGCATGGAGATGCTGCTAGAGCCATTTTAGAAGATGGCTCAGTGAATGTCTCCAGGAACTAGGAGGTCCACGTCCTAATGGTGGTGTAGAGTAGGCATGTCCTGGGTATTTCCTAGAACTTGAATGCCTGTGGAGAAAAAACCCAAAACCCACAACTTAAATCTCAGTACCTACAGGATCTCAAATTATAATTATTCCACTAATCTACCTTCCAGGTCAAACAAGAGTACTGCAATAACTTACTCACTCACTCCTTGTACAAACCAAGAGAACTTTTCAAAATTGTCAAATCTCTCACCAAAGATCCCTCTCACTCCAACCGGGACTACTCTCTCGATCCCCAAGACATAGCCTCACACCTACTAGCCAAGAGCAAACACACACCATCAATCAGCCTCTTCATGCCACCCTCTGACGATATGCCTCATCAAGACAAACACTAGACCACCTTCAACACTCTCATGCATGAGGAACTCAGCAAAATCATCTGCAATCTCAATACCACCACCTTTCCACTCGACCCATGTCCAGTCTCCTGACTGAAAGTTACACTTGCTCAGTTCTTACCTTTCATGTCCGACATTGTCCATTCCTCCCTCCCTCCACCAAGGACTCCTGTCTCCCTCCCTTAAGCAATCCTCGATCAGACCTCTTCTGAAGAAACCAAATCTGGATGCACACTCACCATCCTCCTACAGGCCCATAACCAGTATACCTTTCATCTCCAAAATCATTGAAAAAGCCATCCAAACACAACTCTAAGATCACATAGATCTTCACATACTGCTAAACCCACAGCAACACGGATTCAGACCCAATCACGGCACCAAAACACTTATGACCTCCCTGCTAAACTCAGTTATCACTGGCATCAAATCAACCAAACAAGGCTTCCTCTTGCTGTTTCTGGACATCTCCGCTGCCATTGACACTGTATCCCACCAGCTCCTCCTCAACGAACTCCATTAAATAGGAGTTTATGGCACTCCCTCAAGTGGGTCCACTCATTCTTACCAATCGCAATCAGCAGATAAGGATTCATACCCACACCTCAACTCCATTCACCCTCAACCAAGGTGAACCACAAGGCTCCTCTCTCTCCTCTCTACTGTTTAATATTTACATTCAGCCTCTATGTGACATCCATCTGCAATTCCCAGTCCAGTTTTTCATATACGCTGATGATATAATGATATTCATGCCATTCTTCACCTCCACTCCAGACTACCCAACACTATCAAGATGTCTTACTAAAACCATCAGTTGGGTCCACCTCCACAACCTCTCCATCAATCTCAGTAAAAAAGAGTTCCTCCATGTAACCAAAGACCCCAACTTTACCCCTCCTACCTCTGTCAAACTCGGAAACTCTGTCATCCGAGTCAGCTCCCATATGGGGATCTTACTCAATCAACAACTTAACTTCAAGGAACAAATTCACCGCATCACCAAAGCGATATATTACAAACTAAAAACCATCTGAAATCTGTGCCCCTCCTATCCACCAACACATTCCATTCAGTCTGCAAGACCACTATCACACCTCTCTTCGATTACTGTAACTCCATCTATCAAGGTTTACCCAAATATGCAATCCTTCCCCTGCAACTTGCTGAAAACACCATTGCCAGAACCATCTTCAAAACCTCTCGGCATACCCACATCACACCACTTAAGTATTTTTCCTTTTGTACTTTCTGTCTTTGTTTGACCTATACTGTTACTCTATCTCTTTCCTATTATACAATGGTGTTATTTTCCTCTTTTCTGCAGCATTTTGCTTTTATTGTAAATCGCCCTAATGTCTTGACGTGGGCAGTATATCAAGTGTATCAATAAAGATAAAGATACTCAAACATCTACATTGGCTCCCCATCAACTCACAGATACAGTACAAGGCCTTAACCCTCATTCATAAAACCATGAACAACTCCTCAGCAGAGCAAGTACACGACCTAATTCACACCTCAACCTCTATTAGACCAAAAAGAAAAAGCACCCGAACCTTCTCTGCATCCCACCACAGTCCTGCAACTGCAAGCAGTCCACAAGATCAAGAACCTTTTTACTATATGCCCCCACCCTCTGGAATGACCTACCCCCAGAAATCCGGATCATCAAGTCCACCACTGCTTTTCAGAAACAACTCAAGATGCACCTCTTCAAAAAGCATTTTGATAACAAACAACCATCCTGACCTCGCTCTATAAACCCTATGACTCCTCTAATCACCACCCCTTTGAAACCAATCTGACCCCACCTCCATTAACCAACTAGCCTACTGTATATAGTTACGTCTGTAACTATTCTTACAATGTTCATTGTTCTGAAATTTCCCATGTTCATTATATAAGTTCCAATTTCTGTTATAATTCTGTTCCTTGTGAAAACTGAGTTTCCAAGTAAATCACTTTGACTAGTAGAAAAGCGGTATATTAAATTCTGTTAAATAAATAAATAAATCAACTTGGACCTCCTTGCCTGATTTCAGAAACACCCTAGATATCCTGAGCCATGTCCTAGCTTATACCTCCTTGAGGCATGAATGGCATCAGAAAAATGCTTTTTTTTCAGACAGACTTCTGAAGGGTGTGGAGAAGTAGATCCGCTCATGTCCGCTACATTTTCCATAACAATAAAAAACACAGATGGGGAATGAGTGCTCATGTTTTCATTTTGCTACACCACTGGACATCTACTTCTGCTAGCTTGCCTTAGATGGATGTCCTGCCATGCTTTTCTAAGGGGGATGTCTATGTGGCCTCCAGCATGGTCTCAATGTCAGGGATGTCTATGCTATGAGTTACTAGAACCAGGTGGAAACATAGGCATCCCTGGCGTTTCTCAGCACGTTCTTCCCTGGACATCTGCAATATGACTTGGACATCCTTTCTAAATGTCACTTCACATCAACTGGCTCACCTTTATCTATCTTTTTATTCACATCTTCATAAAAACATAACGGATTAGTGAGAAGACTTTCCTTGGCTATATCCATGTTGACTTAGTTCCATACAACCGTGACTGTCTATATGTTAAATTATTTTGTTCTTTATAATGGTTTTTAACATTTTACCCAAGATTGATGTTACGCTCACCAGCCTATAGTTTGCTGGATCATTCCTTTGGAACCTTTGAAAAATTTGGCATTAAAAGTTCACTACTCTCCAATCTTCAACGTATCTACTAACGAATTTAATGATAGTTTGTGCACAATTCTAATAATAGGTCCTAAATTTCCCTTTTTGTGTTCTTTCACGCGATCCTACGGATGTATACCAGGTGATTTGATGCTCTTTATCAAATGTTCTGTATTACAGCTTTCATGTTTTATCGAGATTTTGTTTCAATTTCCACTGGATATATAATTGTTTTAAGTACCATTTCCGTTATAGGTAAACTCTTTCCTATGTCTTCTTCATTAAAGACCAAAGCAAAAAGGTTCATCCTTTGCGTATTTCCTCTCGGGCCTTGTCCTACTTTCAGTGCCCCTTTCAGCCCTCTATTATCAAGGGTTTTGTTTTGCTACAAATGCACTTGAAAAAGTTTTAATTATGAACTTCTGTTGCCACACAAGCTTCTTTTCAAACTCTCTATTTGCCTGCCCATTCTTCTTCCCAGTTGCTTTTTGCTATGCCCTTCTTCTCTATTGCCAACTCCAGATTACGCTCTTTTCAATTTGCTGCTCATTATAGTTGGAATAAACGTCATTTGTCTATATGTCAAGCATCTTCTTTGCACCTCTTCAAACTCAAGTTAACAAGCTCATATTTTTCGCCTCTGACTTTGGCTCTTGATTTTGCTGTTCTCCTGCCGTAACCTCTTGTTCATGTCACTCTTTTTTCTTCATTTTACACTTGTTCTTACCTCCAGTCCTGTCTCTCCTGCTTTTGTCTCTTTGAACTTGTTCTTAGCTTTTTTCTTACTCCTTTTCTTGCTTGGTCTTTTAGGCTTGTAAGCTCTTTTGAGCAGGGACTGTTGTTTTGGTGTTGTCATTGTACAGCGCTGAGGGCGCCTGGTACGCACTTTATAAATGCTTAGTAGTCGTAGTACGTCTCAGTGCTTTGCACTGAATTGTCATTGTTTAGGTTATTTCCTATTTTTGTCATTTGGCCATTTTCCATTTTCTGAAAGAAGTACTTTTTTGGCTATAACAGCCGCTCTGACCTTACTTGTACCCCCCCACTTGGCAGTTGTTTGACGTTCATTCCATCTTTCTTAAAACATAGAATACATCTGCGCTTCCACAATAGTATTTGTAAACAAACTACCAGGCCTAATAGGAAACGCTTAACCTTTGCAGTCAATCCTTTTAGTTTTGTCTTAACCATTTGAACACTCATTTTATTAGAGCCTCTCTTTTGAAAAGGTAAATTACTAGTGCAGTGGGATTCCTTGCTATCCTTCCTCCATTTATTAAATCAACACCCCGTGATCATGGTATAATGATTAATTGCCACTGCGCCAACACTGTTAGCTCTAGCACCAGATCATGCCATTTCCACTAAGCGAGATAGGTCTAAAATAATTTCCCCTCATAGCAGTTTCTGAACAAGGTGCTACATGAAGCAATCATGGGTTTCATCGAGAAAACGTTATCTCCTCTAGCCTGTGCATGATGTGACATTGACCCAGTTGATAATGGGGTAATTGAAATCACCCATTATTATTCTCGTTTGGAAACTTTGTATGTCTTCCCTAATTTCTGCTAGCAGTATACCCCCACATCCCCTCACCCTTTATACATGGAATTTCTAGATATAGAGATTATACACTGCATTTTGTTTCCTGCCAAACGTTTAGGCTGTTGGACCCAATGATCTCTTTAACATATAGCCACCTATCTTTCCACCAATTTGATCTACCCTATCCCTGTCATACTTGTACCCAAGTATCACAATGTCCCAATGCTCCCTGAGATACAAATTTTATGCAAGCTTCCATTTAGGGCTATATCTTCTAGTTATCCTCTCTTATTTTTTAGATTTCTAGAAATTTGCATACAGGCATTTCAAAATTTGTTTTTGGTTCATGATTAACAAAAAAACACAGTATGGTTATCAGATGGACAGGGATAATTGGAAAGTTTTCAATTCTGCCGGTTCTGTACTTAAAGGCACATGGGTTACTTTTTTTTTTTGTTTTTTTTTGTTTTTTTTTTTCTGTTTTGTTTTTTTTTATTTATATTTTTTATACTTTACACATGGCCAACGATACAAACAATATACATAACATATTTAAACTTTCTTGCCTAATATCAATAGGAAACACATCCTAACCATTCTTACAACTGGTACTATAAGATCTCTCTTATCACTTAACGTTTAACATCCTTTTTCGACGAGGGCCACCCCACTAAAACTCTTGCAGTCCACTATCAATGTGTTAGCAGTTGATCGAGGGCGTTCCAATTTCGTTAGCGCAGTTGGGAAAAGTAAATTATGGCTTACGTACGCTTTTTCGCAGGAATGATGGAAACAGACTAAGGTCCACCAGTATTCTACTGTTCAAAATGGGCAAATTCTATCAAATTACACAGTCTAGCTTGAAGCGCCAGACTTAGTAACAAGTCAAACACTGGATAATCCAGCTTTTTTAAGTCCGGGACTCTCTGCCAGCGATTTGTAAACTATAATGCGGTTGGTCAAGGTGCACTAATATCCAGCATTTGCGTAATTGGTGACCAAACTCGCTGCCAGTATACCGGTAGTACCGAACCCGTAGTACAGCATGTGGGGTAGCGTTCCAACTGCATTGTAGCATGACCAACACGTGGCTTCTTTATT